>JAHZMV010000452.1:0-13239 GCA_027743765.1 Coecobrya sp. COE2
CAGCATTACTTTGAGGGCAAAAGATGATAAGGGGGGACCCTTATCATTTTAAATTGCCCTCAAAGTAATGCTGACCGAATGTTGATGGGCTGGTTTAATAAAATATTATTGATTTTTTGTAGAGAGGTAGGAGAAATTGAACTTCCCGTTCTTGATATATTGCACATAAATATGAATACATGTAATAAATAAAGTACATTACACTTTGATGAATACAGGCGGCTGGAGAAAATCATATTTATTGCATTTCATGTTCAATAGTTGGAAGAAAGTTTTGTACCTCCTCACAGCACAGTTTGTAAATCTTTTCGAAAGAATTGAATTAAAGATTAAAAATGCTCAGCGACATATTTTTCAAAACTCAAAACTTCTGGATAAACTGGATTAGTTGTCCGATAGGAGCTGTTCCTTACAAACTAGATATGAAGCGGAAACGCTTCTATACGACTTTTCGAGCACAACGACGCTGTATCCACTTATGGATGGGTCTCGCCTGCCAAAATCTCTCTTTAATTGTGGCGATGATATACTTTAAGAAGAAACACGATTTTAATGCGTTAAATCATGCATACCTGGGATGGGTCGTGTCATCCATTTGGTGTCTCTGCCTTGGACTTGGAGCTTTTCGTGGAGAATTACTCGTCTACTTGACTAATGGTTATTTAATATTTTTTGAGCGTTACAAAAGTAAGTAAAAGCATGTTTTAATTGTTTTACTTGTTCAAGCTTGTACAACTTTAAAATACTAATTTTTATGTAATTTTGCAGCACTGTTCCTGCCTGACTACAATCCAAACAAGTGTCCTGTTAATAAACAAATCGATATTGCCTGCGGAATAACTCGTTGGTCGTGCTCAATTCTAGCGATTATGCAAATTGTGCACACTCTCGTCAACTCCAGAAAGTCTCCGTTTTTTGTTGACTATTACATTCCAGATGAGTACTACACACTTCCGGTTTTCATTTTTACAAACATGTGCCACATATTTCTAGCTATACTCTCAACCGTTATAATTGGAATGGTTTTCATTTTCATGCTTACCTTTGGCATTCATGTAACTTACATTCTTGAGTTTGATATACGTTGTAAGCGTCAGGGACAGGGAACGTACAGAACACTGGATAGTCTGAGAACTGGCCATAACATGCGAATTACCTATAGAAGTTTGGAGATCCTTCACGGAATTAATATGGACGTAACTGGAATTCTTCTCTATCCAATGAATTGGCTGATGTTGAAAATGGTGATAATTTGTGGAGCTACTTTCATCAAGTACCACAAATACATGAAGCCCCTTGTACGACATTTGATGGCTGGTTGGACATTAAGTGGTATAGTGATGTGGGGTTTATCGTTGGAGATTGGTGGATATTTGGTTCAGCATTCTGAACGAACTATTACGTCGTGGAAGCATCATGACTGGGGTGATGAGAGAAAAGTTATGTCAAAGTTTAGAAAATCTTGTAGACCAATAAAGGTAGCCTATCATAAACTTTTTAGCATTAAACGGATAAGTGTGCTCAAATTCTTCAGGAGTGTGGCGAAAAGCATGTTTAAAGCATTTGTGGCTCTATAAAATACAATATTGTACAATAATTTGCAAATAACAAGATTATCTATATGTATGTTGTATGGTATTTATTTTTCTATTCTACTATGAAAATGTTCACAATAAATAAATATTTTATATATTCAGTATTGTTGCGGACACATCCAACTGTCTTTTCATTTCTTCCAGTTCCTGATATTTCTGATCGGATAATACGTGCTGGTGTTTCACTATCTTTCTGAAAAATACCACTCCAAAGAAAGCGACTCCAACCAGCACAAAACTCAAAATTACAGTTGCACACCAACTGGCAGTTTCTTAACATCCAAAATAAAACAGTAAAATAAGCCAAAGTTGAAGTTGAAAATATCGAGGTAATGCACATCAATGTGTAAAATCCTACCTGAAAAGTAAGTAAACTTGATCCAACATAGAATGATGACGTCCAGCGTGAAAAGAAAGATGGAAATTGTGTTGGCCAAAACCCATGAAAGATCAATGTACCACATCATGAGATCATGGGGAGATTCATTCGCTTTGGAATGTGGTCTTATTTCCGCAATCACTTGGATGTGGGGGAGAATGCATGTGGAAATCATAGATAGCCAACATGGTAGTACAAACGAGGAGGGCGGTGGTGACAGTGAATGCGGTAAGAAGGTAAGGATGTGCATCGTCGTTTATTTGAAGCTCGACTGTGGCTACCTATCAAACATTATGGAATTTTGGCAGAATGCATTTTCCTCTGTATATCTGTTCGTTTAAGATTTATACCACAGAAAATCCAGCCATTACTGCAGCCATTTCCGTAATTATTGATAGCTTGGCTTTGCTCAGGTGGAGACGTTTCCAATCTAGAATGTCTGGAGGATCTTCCTTGGAAAGTTCTTCTTTCTTCACTTCGGGCTAACATAAAATGATCTTGGTTAATTTACTTTTCCTACAATGAAATTGATTAATGCTAGAATTGAAACGGATTTACCTCCTCAATCCTTATAATCGGCAATGGTACAGGATATGATATGGAAGGTCTCGCGCTAACACTTGGTAAACTCCAGGAAACGGACCGTGGACCGCGAATCGTAGTTGCTGGACTTGGAGGAGGACTTTCATCATCATTGGGGGAACCTGGGGGCAAATCCAATGAATCCAATCGAGACATCTTTTCGTATTATCTTCGATTTTCTTTCAGAGCATAAAGGTTAATTTGTTGTTTGTTATCCCTGATTGCTGCTAACTGGCTATCTTCCCTTATTAAGTACATGTTCTCTGTCTTAGAAAATGGAGACTGCAATCAGGATGGAAATTTTGGAAATTGGATTACTTTCTACAACCACATTGTAACGGTAAAAATGCTACACGCTTCCATGAAATGAATTGAGAGTTGATGATAAATTTTACATTCACCTGGTTCAACTTTCAGGCTTTCATGCGTGACAATAGTACAATGATAGGGTTTTCATAAAATCATGCATGAATTTGGCAAAATTTGTTCTGGTGGAAATTGCTGTTTGTATTCTCGGCAGCGTTGATGTAAACCCTTAATTTGCGTTCAACGCATAATATTACATTACGTTCATGCATCAAATAAACTACTTTAGCTACTTACCTACTGTACAGTACTTAAGGAACATTAATAAAAAATATGCAGATATAAAATCGTGGTTTTTAAGCGTAATCTCATGTTATTAGGAAACAGTACTGCAATTTACTACAAGAGAGAAAAAACTACGAAAAATAAATATATTTCATCCATGTCAGCACTCTTTTCAAGTAAAATTCTTGTTCCAAAAGACTACTAAACGATCTGGTTTCTTTTCCAAAAGACTTATCTAGTCAAAAGAAATCATTCATTCGTTACGGAAGGAAAACATTTATCTATTTCGATCTACTGCACGACCTTTCGGGATCGGAATGAAATTGTGCAGATGATAGGCATCTGGCATTCTGGCATAGACAACGTATCTATACGCTATATTGCCCACCCCTCCGTAGATTTTATTTCTTGTCACAACTAAGCAGTGGAAAGGTAAATGCACGTAAAGACAATGAACGAACTTCTCGTTTCCTTTTTTTAATATTTTAATTAATACAATATTCAATAATTGTGTGATAATTTTAGTAAAAATACACCTCAGGTTAGAAAAAACCATTAACATTAATTATTCAATGCACATATTGGATTTTCGAATTTGGGCCATCTTCAATACACATCATCATTTTTCATCAGCTATAAAAATAGTTCTACGGTACAGCATTTAAATCTCAAATATAAAATATTCCACACATTCTTTTGTACTAAATTATGAATCCATTATAATTCGGCATAATCCAAAGAATAATAATAAATAATAAACCTGCGTTTTGCAGAAAGCCTCATTAAAGTTATTTCAAAGAAGTGCATCACTTACTATATTGAACAATGTGTTTGCTCAAGTGTAGTTACTCTTGGGGTAAGAATGAAGAAGGCTAAGAATTTTTAAAGAAATTCCAAATGAATTCATAGAACAAATTTCCCTACCAGTGCACTTGTGAAGCGAAGCTCTTGCAATTTTCCGGTTTTACGATTATTTCACGGTAAAGCACGGCCTAAATGATGTTTGCGTGCTCTTTCCAGTTTATCCACTTCACCACCATTCTTAATGTTACTTGTTAGTTTTTGGCATTGTGACGGCCTAAATGATGTTTGCGTGCTCTTTCCAGTTTATCCACTTCATCACCATTCTTAATGTTACTTGTTAGTTTTTGGCATTGTGATTGCGTGAAAGCGAGAAAGCATTTTGTGTAGTTTACTGCTTGGAACGTAAATATCGTCCAAATGAAAATAGACGGCGATCAATGAAGTGTAAAAAAGTCATTTAGATAATGAGTCAGTAGCAGTAACAGTAATAGTAGTAATATGTACAGGAAATAAAATGTTCTCACAGCCAGTGAAGCACGCACAGAAAATAGGCATTCCTAATAACAGCTTTCCAACAACATGAAAAGCAAAGGAAAACTGTAAGCACTTCCATGCCACGCCAAAAGTAAATTCATAAAATATCTACCCTCCACTCCACTTCTTTAGAGACAAGTAATACAGACTTTTTCCATTTCGTGCAACAATTGCCAATGACAGTCAAAGCATCCAACAGAAAAGCTGCAAATACAAACGGTGCATTCCTGTTTTGTTCACGAAAGAAATCAGGGAAAGTGAGAAATGCTCTTATAAAATGCAAACACTTTCTGATTCACGTACATTACGCATTGCATTATGGCTCTACTACTCCACATAGCCTTTTATTAACTATACGCAATATTCTCGGTTTATCCGTCTCCTCGATCACGATACATTCATTTCCTTCCTGAAACGCAGTGAAAATCCCTGTTTTATACTCTTCACCAGCCAATAATAATAAAGTTCACAATTTCGCCTTTTTTCCTCCGTTCCAAGTAAGCATTTTCATGTACGTATTATGAGCAAGTCAGCTCATGAAAATATCAGTCTGTTTCTCTGGCTTTTATCCATGCATGCCCCGACAAGCAAGTAGTTCTAACATCAATTCGTATTATCTTAATCTTGTGTGCATTATGTACATGTATTTTATCCTGAACTACAACTGAAGATTCCCAACTACTCAAATTTCGTACAAAATATTGTGTAAATATGAGCAAACATTGCATAAAACATGCATGTGTAACAACAAATACGCTTTTGCTGCAAATGATGTGTAAACAGGCGCCGTACTGAATATGATAAACAAAATGGAAACAAAATTCCAAGTCTACATTATTGTTGCTTCACAAACTCTGTACCAAATGTACATAAACGACAAGAGAAAGTTTTTTCCATCCCTGAATGAATAAGCAACGTGATCATTATAATACTTTACTTTTGTACAGAACACATTTTTTCCCTGGAACATTTTTTATTCCAACTTATTATTACAAGATGAGAGAGTAGATAGATGGTGTGTATAAACTACGCACAACAACAAAACACATTTGTTATCCTATTTGTCTAGGAAATGCATCGCATGCATGATTTTGCAAGATGGGAACTTTCTCCTAACGTTTCATTTCGCGTTGGGTGAGTGGTTCAGTCTAGAATGGTAAAGGAAAAGCATAACATGATTTTCCAGTGCATATGCCAAAGTATGTGCACGGAAAGAATAGGATGTGGAGGGTTGAAGATTGAAATAGGTTTTCTGTTGGTGACGTGAACAAACTCAAAGAGAAAATAAGCTTGTACTTGAGATAATATCCCTTATCTATCTCCAACCGGAAATTTCGTCTTTTATTGTATAGGCAAAGCGGAAACCATCATCTTGTTTCAAAGAAAAGCGCAGCGTTTCACGTCTGGTGTTGATTCCATCCCTGCATCTTCTGAGTTGGAGATAGAATGTACGCTGGAATGTCTACGAAACTTTGGTTGTGTTGAATGAAGAAGAAGATTATCTTCATAGCACAAACATTTTCGATATCGAGTCCTTTTCCAAATAAAGTGAGCTGTTAAATAACATACTAAAATGCATTCTCTTTTGGAGGTACTGCCATCAAAAGCAATAGTGGAGCCCTCACATGAAGATCTCATCATGTGAGGGTGCATTTATACATGTTTTCCAACTACGTAATACATTCCGTTAACGAAATATTGGCAGTATCAATTTTCCTGTTTCATAAGGTGTACAAATTCAACTTGCCTATTGCCGAGAGTTTGGAGATAGATATTCTGTGCATTTTCAATTGTGTGCTTTATGCAAGTTTTTGTATATATTTTCTCGTAACAGAAAAATTGATGTAGAATTCTAAGAAAAATACGTATGTAAATGTATATCTTGTTATATGCATACAGTTTTATATAACCTTTTTGCATAGACTCACCCATCATACTTTCTCTTCTTGTTGGGAAGCAGTTAGACTTACCTCTGTAGATCTACTGGAGTCATATACGTTTTAAGCAACAAGAAACTAGAAACTACCAATTTTTGCAAGCTGTTGTTATTCTGCTTAAACGAATGAAGTAATTTTATTCCAACTTAATATTAACATTCTAATTATGTAGTTAAATAAAAGTTTGGACAGGCTGGGTTCAAAGACTTTAGAATATAAATTTTATGCAAGGGGCGAAGTGAAACATATTGGACCACACCTTTCTTTCTTTTACCCTTGTTAAAATTTAAATTAATTCTTGTACATTATTAACTTTTTAGTAATGTTGTTAATACTGATGGTAGAAAACCTTGTACATTTCTGGAATATGCCGTACTAAATAATTAAATTCTGGAGTTGAATAAATGTCTGGAAAAAATATATTGAAAGAAAGCAATTATTGCAGTGTTTGGTGATGTGAAAAGTGATATTTTTGTTTTCAAGTGAAATTGTAGCAGTTTAATTGTTCTTTATTAAAAGTGCTGAATCGCAGTAAAATACTGTCGATTCTTTATTTAAAGTTGCAATTAAATTTCCGAGGTGCATTCCTGCGAATTGCGAATAACGAGAAATCGGATCCGTCAGCAATCAGGTATCATTTGATGAGCAACTAATCAATTATACAAATCAATTGTATATTTTGAGATATATTAAAATACTACTACAAGTTATGAAAAATTTCAGATCGCATTATACAGTAAAATTAACTGCTGGGAGTATTGTTTTACCTGCCCGAAAATTCTTGAAAAAAGTTACTACTGTACGTTACACTTCATCTAGTGACTACTTCTTATTTATGCATCTAACTATAGAATAATCATCAGTAATGGTACTATTTTATTAATACTTTTTAAACTTTTTACTACTCACAGTATTTAAGTAAAAGTATGTACCTATGTAAGCATGGGAGTTAAAATATTAATAATGGTATAAATACTAATTTATGGTGATGTTCCAATATTATTGAATATTTACTTAATAACTCTCCAGAAGTTTAATCGAGACTCTTTCTGAAATTTCTGTAATGTTGTACGATTACCTACCTACAAAATGGACTTTCCTCCAAAGCCTGTGTTTAATATGTGCACATATAGATTTTATTATTCTGTGACTGCCTCACAATATTAACCTCAATAAATAGGCAAAGTAAATTACACATTGAACGTATTTTACCTGAAAACATCAATGTGATACAGGCATTACAGTAAATTCCATTAATATGCGAAATAACGCAGGTTGTATCAAAATATATTTGTATGCAGTGGGCACAATGAATCCTATAATTTTGAAAAGTAAAAATGCGTACTTTATTGTAATTATGATGCACGCACCATATATGTATATACGCACATTTTCCTGTTTTCCAAGAAAAGTTGCAATAACTGCAACCGCACTCCTGTTAGTGTACTGTGTGTGGTGNCGTATTTTACCTGAAAACATCAATGTGATACAGGCATTACAGTAAATTGCATTAATATGCGAAATAACGCAGGTTGTATCAAAATATATTTGTATGCAGTGGGCACAATGAATCCTATAATTTTGAAAAGTAAAAATGCGTACTTTTTTGTAATTATTATGCACGCACCATATATGTGTATACGCACATTTTCCTGTTTTCCAAGAAAAGTTGCAATAACTGCAACCGCAACCGCACTCCTGTTAGTGTACTGTGTGTGGTGATAATAATACCTTTGAAACATTATTTATTTATTTACCTTTAGTTTCAAATCACGTACCAGCAGCAAATAATGTTAATAATGACTGGACATTATAAATGTGGCAGGGTGAATTAGGAAATGAAGATGATAATACTGTCGATGAGGATCATCAGAAGCAGAGAGCTATTCTGCCGCTGCTGCTGCCAATGCGCTTTTTAGTCGATAATAATGAAGACCACGCTGATGATCTTCATCATCACTGAAAATCGTGTCTTTGATTATCCAGCCAAAAGGCAAAAAAATAACGCATGATACGATACGTTATGTTCACTGACTGCATCCACCACATCATTATGATTTTCTTTGTGTATAAAATCCATAATACCTACATAATGTAGGCTACATTCCTTCACAGGTGCATTTTATCATTCATAATTTCATATTATGATAATGCACATCTATAACACTCAGGTGCACAAAATCGGAAGGAAGTTTGAGAAAATGGGCAGTGCTAGCTCGTGATCATTTGATGTGAGCAGGGATTGTGATATATGGAATTGGTAGGGAATGATGGGATGGGATACTTAAAGCAGATGATGAGTGTCTTTGATTAGAAAAGACCGTGCCGTGACTATTGGAATTAGAGGAATGTTTCATACTCACTGTTTGGTAGTGTTGTGGTGGTAGTAGTAGCCGAAGTCAATGAGCAAAAGAGAAGCAAAGTCAAAAAGCAGCCATCCTTCCTCGTTATCATGGGATTAGTCGTGATGAGAGGCTGAATCACGAAAAATATTCTCACCCTTCTTTACTAACTGACTTGGTGGCCTTTGATAGCATCCCTTCGTATCATTATTGTACTGGCTATATACACGGCACACTATACACTGGTACATAAGAAAAAGCGAAAACTCTACATTCAAGAATCAATATTGCTCATGTCGGTTCATCTGCTATTCTATACATTCCTGTACTCATAGTAAATATTTTTTTGAGTGGAAGATGGACCAAAGAAAAACGTAGTAAGGCCGTGTCTCTTTCCTCATGCCTCATGTATTATGCATAAAATGTGCATTTTTAAAGGCATGTTCCATTAATTACTAAAAATGAAGGCGCAGGCTCATCTGAGAATAAATTTGTATGATGAAATATGCTCGGCTCGTGTGGACTCCTGTTGTTGTTGATGATAATGATGATGATGTGCATCTCTAAGCTTTTCTGTTTGACATGATATTTCTTGAAGACAAGAGACAAATGAATACTCTTGGCTCGCAGCGTGGCGCGATGTTACAGTAATTTTCGGGGGATGGATAATGTTAATACAATTGATGAGAAAGCAAATTTTATGCGTAACGTTCGGTTCGGTATGCATTGTCTAAAGAAATGATGATGTACTAGTGGCAGATGAATGCTCCAGTTTTAATTGCAAGTCTCGAGATGACTTTTATTTTAACATGGTTTAGGTAATGAGTAAGAACTCAAAATGGAGACAGTCACGGTCATTCTTCCTACAGCTAAGAGCTAATATTTTCATGTTTTATAACAGTCACATTTTTTAGATTTTAAATGTCTCTAAAACAATCTTAGCTTACGCAGTTTGGTTCATTGAACGCTCTTTGAATCCTCTGGATCAAAAATGTATTTACACAGCGCGATGTTACAGTAATTTTCGGGGGATGGATAATGTTAATACAATTGATGAGAAAGCAAATTTTATGCGTAACGTTCTGTTCGGTATGCATTGTCTAAAGAAACGATGATGTACTGGTGGCAGATGAATGCTCCAGTTTTAATTGCAAGTCTCAAAGATGACTTTTATTTTAACATGGTTTAGTTAATGAGTATAAGAACTCAAAATGGAGCCAGTCATGGTCACTCTTCCTACAAAGAGCTTATATTTTCATGTTTTATAACAGTCACATTTTTTAGATTTTAAATGTCTCTTAAACAATCTTAGCTTACGCAGTTTGGTTCATTGAACGCTCTTTGAATCCTCTGGATCAAAAATGCATTCACACTATAGAACTCCATAATTTTTTTAAATTGAGCAATATTTCGTATTTTCATTGCATAACTTTGTATGCATACTGTACACTACAGTCTATTTATTAGTTCAGCGCTTTAGATTTGTGAACACAAAGCATTTTGCAACATCAGTCGTTCTAATAAGCAACTAGAGAATACAAATGGCAAAATGACATTAATTTATCATCCGCATCATCACTTCACCACTGTAGTATAGTATATTATCAGAACAAAAAACTGTTTAAAATTGGACGGAAGATATAATGAGAAACAAGAAATCTTTCAAAGAAAGAAATCTAACAAGCGAAACATATTAAGTGTCATCTGCATTCTGTAAGACACTTTGTAGACCGAACCAGCGCCACAACAAACCACAAAAAGCACCTACTGCCTACAATGTACCCACTCAACTCCCTCCTTACTACTCAAGTCAGTTTTAAATATGCATAAATGAAAAATTCCAGTTTTATTTGCCGTTCTTTTTCCTATTCTCTGCTTGTCCGACGACTGGCAGTAGAGTTTATGCTTTTCCTACTGACGATGATGCCGATGAAGACGACTTGGTGAATAGATAGTGATGATTACGATGATAATAATAACAATAATACGCCGTTTTTTGTACAGTGAATGAGGAGCATTAACAAGGAGTAAAATCGGCCTTTTAAGGAATAAATTACAGAGGGATTAAAGAGGAGGAGGAGGTGTGAGTCTGTGTTTTCCAAAGCATTACAAATTACAAAATGAATATGAATAAGATGAGATGGGTACAAGGTATTTAGTGAGTACTACAAAAAGGCGGATAATGATCTCGAAACGTTTTCATTTTTAAGTGGCATTCTTATAAAAGCTTATCTTGTTCTTTATTCGTGAGAGGAAGAATGGTTAAGGAATGTTTTGTCTGGGAATAACTGAAGCTTGTTGAGACTTACAATAGGAAAATTATGGTGCTTATCATTATTGCCAGTTTTCGTACTTGTCATTTATGGAATTGCTTTTTGAAAGCTGATAAATTCAATTGAAATGCTGAGAGAATTGGGCAGACTTTGGCCCAACAGCAAAAACCGTGGGAAGAAAAGTTTGGTTAAAAAGACAATGAGATGTAAAATGCCATTTTATCACATTCTAATTAGCAATCGAGTTTTTTTGTTTGTTTTTTCAATTAAAATTCAGAAAACTCGGAAAAGGTTGCCGCTAAATACATACATGAGGTTGTTGTGTGATATGCTTAAAGATTTTCTCTGACTTTACTGTTGGCTCATAGTGGCTCGCTTCACTCTTTATAAGTCGTACTGTATTAATTGACTGTGTAAGCAACGACGACTAAAACATTCTTTAGCCAAGCAGTTTTACCATTTGCATAAATTGCGGATGAGTGACGGAGACTATTTTTCTTGTGATGGTTATTATTATGAATCGATCAATGAAATGGAATTTTGTAAAGGAACTATTACACAGTGAAAATGCCACTACATGATTAGACAAACGTGCGTGCATGCTTTTGCAAGGGGTAAAATAGTTATCTAGATCAAATTTGTGTTACTTTTGTTGTGCATAACATTGCCATCTTCGTCATAATATGCATGCGTTTCATCACTGTATCATCATCCGTCTTCGTCAACAGCAATCAAGATAAATTGTGCTACAAAGAGGTTGACAAGAAAAACAGTTGGAGTAATAAAGCTTATGTGGCCTGAAAAGAACAGCAAAAGCAGCCTAATATGTATGCAGATGAACAGGTAAAAATGCTCATCGTCATCATCAGTACTATTTGTGTTGACAAAATAAAGGCTGAACGTGTTCACGAGCTTGTCACCGAGAAATCTCATGAAAAATTACACAAGCACAAACAAGAGCATCAAGAGCTTACGTGTGCGTTTGCACTACTACTATATGTTACATTAGAAAAGAGAATTAAGGTATTTGACAATACATGTAAGAATATGAATGGGGGAAAACGAAAATAATGTGTGTAATAAATACTAACCATGAAACAGAGTGATTAGGCACAGAAAGGAATAAAAGGCTTGAGGCGAAAAGCCGTGTAAAAGTGTACGCTCTAATGTTTCAAATCAATTTCTGTCATTTTCACACAAAAATGCAAGAGAAAATGGTCCAACATAAAGTTGTAGTAATAAGTACCTTTTTAAAAATGTGCTAAAAGCTTAAATCAGATTAGCATGATGCATGTAATCATAGTTTTAGTTACCGTCACCATCATTTGATGTGGTTTTCAAGCTCAAGGCATACATGGAAAAAATTCTTTGGTCCTCTTAAAAAATATTTTGGTAATCTCTCAACAATTCTCCAACTTTTACTATTTTATAATCGAGCTCGACGTTTTAATACCATATAATATTTCATTTAATCGAGGTTTCATAAAATTTCTATAAAAACAACTCATCTGTATGTATCATGTGCTCAATCTGCAAAATTTCGCCAAAAAACTAAAAGTCGAAATTTAATAATTTAGCCGAACAGTTGCTGAAGCAGAAAAACAAAGCATTACCACATAACAATCACCCAAAGTGTGAATAGGCATGAGTACTGAGTACATGCGTATGAGATTATCGCTTTAGAAAAAAATCTACATCAACAATACGCAATTTAGTAATTTTGTCTAAATGCGTATCATGAGCACATTTCTTCAACTTCCATAAATTTCTCTGTTTTTTGACGGAGGAAACCACAATGAATTAACACGCTTCCTCTCAGCCCCGACTGTGACTTCAAGCGGTTTCTGAATTCTGCTGTATTGTTCCATTGTTTACCGATATTCCATTATTAAACAGTCGCTTTGTCGGGGAGCCGGAGATTGAAATCATAAAAGAAAGAGTAAAAGAGGAAACAAAGAGCAGTCATGTTTTTATACGGTTTTTACAACTATACAACATACATACATGAACAACTACATAATCTACATGTAATATCTATTGCAAAATTCAAACGTATATACTTTTTCACTGGGCAAACTTTTCCCTGCCAGCAGTTTTCCTGACCTTTGACAGCCATTTGAATTTCACACATTGAAAACCACTTGCGGGTTTGAAATGAAAGAATACGAGTGTCGTTCATTTTCTCAAGTTTCTTTATGGGCT
>JAHZMV010000453.1:0-20042 GCA_027743765.1 Coecobrya sp. COE2
AACGGACAATTTTTTTCGGCCTTTGTTCTTAAACCGTTTGACAACAAAACTAAAGATCACTCCCGTCTCTCACCGTGCTCACACACTCAACTCGTTTATTTACCATTAGACAAAACAAACAAAATGGCGTGACGTGAAATTGTAATTTATACAATAAAAAGTAAACACACATTAATACAAGCCACAAAATACTTTATTATATCCATAATATTTTATACCTATCACTCTTACTTTTTCTTCATTTTCATTTTCCATATACCCAAGTGAAGTCAGACTATCTATCATCTCAAGATAAAATATATGCCATGTGTGCTATATTGCTCTCTCGTGCGCACACGGACTCTTATTCAACTTCTCCACCTCCACATAATCTTTTGCTATTGTTATTTTTTTATCTTTTAAATATTTCACTTCATTTTTAATAATCATTACAGCCATCATCATCATAATCACAGTAATAATCACTGCTTTATTTACTTTGGTTTCTTTTAAACTTTTTTTTTTGTTGCATTCTATCAAAAATGCAGCTAATAAGTAAACGCAAACATATTTACGTTTTAGTAGTACAGTCGTGATTGTACATAAAAAAACGTGCGCCCGGTTATACAATATATTTTGTGCTAGCACATGGAAGAGTGTAATTCTTTACAAAAAAATTTTACTATCAAGAAAAAGATTGAGTGCAAGCTTTCAAATTTAAAATTATTTCTCTGTCTCTTCCCCCAAAACTATTTACTTAATTCCATTAGACTTTTATTATTCTTGTTATTATTTAGCCAACACACCACAACAATATTAAAATTTCATTTTTCAATTTTCACATCATCAGCGCATGATCATGAAAAGAAAATTAGTCTCTTTTTCCCTTTCTACTTATACAACTACCACCCATTTAAGAATGCCTAGTAGAGTACGATAAATAAAAGATGAACACTGTTTTGTTCACTTGTCAGTTTTCCTATTGTAATATCCAATAGCTTTTCTATGGCTTTTGGCACGATATTATTCATAAAAAATCTGCATTCTTCCATCCTCAATCGCCACACGACACAACGACATTTTTTCTTATAATGCATTTTTTTGCATATAGGAGCATAATATATCTCAAAACTAGAACTACACAGCTTGTCTTATGGTTCAGGTGAAACATGGAATAATATATATAATATGACTCGTTGATGACTCTGATGAACACACATTCATGTCAGCATATAATTTTCATTTTGAAAAGCAGAGAGGAAAACCTCGAAGGAAAAAGGGGACCCTTTTTTAAGAAATCTACCACTACCAATTTTCTTCAGCAGCAGCAGCGGCAACTAAATAACCAGCTATAGTACTATTATTATTGTAAAAAAATTCATAGTAATTTTAATGGCCACAAAATGATGATTATAATATTTTATAATAATGACATACAACCATGATGATTACTTACTCTATCCGACGACGTGATTGCTGTCTGTGACTTGATGCGGTATAGTCTACCTGTGAATAAGTACCCTCCACTTTCGACTCTGCTCTAACTTTTTAAAAATGCCATTAGGACAACTAATGGAAACTTTTTCCTTTTGTATTTAATAATTCGTGCATCATGTTCGTGGAGTCACATTCAATAATATATTATATATGTGTATCTTAATCTTTTTTTGTGCCAAAATTGCATACTTATTAACCAAACTAAAATGTTATCATCATCTATTTGGTTAGTTACAGTTGTTGCATGTCTATTTCTCATAATCAGTCTATACATTATATATTTTTTCCTTATTGCTTCCTTTTTATACCCAGTAGTAGTGGTAAAAAAATCAGAGCAATAATAATCGGAATAATAGGAGAGAGAGAGAGATGAAGACTTTTTGATGATGATCATAATCATCATAAAAAGATTTTTTATGAATCTTATGGCTCACTTGGTAATAATGGTGGCTGCCCAGCATCTTATCTTTTAGAAGTAAAAATAATTAGTGAGCATAACCAACACACCACAAAAAATCGCAAGTCACCACACAGCAAACAACAAAACAGCAAATATAACACCGTTGTTTTTTGTATTTTTAAGCTAAAAAAAAGTACGGCACATATAATATTTTTGCACAGAATGATGGATTAGTGCAAGAAATAAAGGCTTCTGTGTGTAAAACGGCATAATATGCATGATGCATGCAAACTTTGTGTATGTTTAAAAAATTGTGTTTTATGTATACATTCAGCGCGTGTGAAATAAGTAAAGTTTCAAATACCGTTTTTCTCAACTAAAGCGCGTCATCTTTTTTACTTACTTAATACGAACAGACAGAAAATAAACGTA
Source organism: Coecobrya sp. COE2 (assembly GCA_027743765.1). Lineage (NCBI taxonomy): Eukaryota > Metazoa > Arthropoda > Collembola > Entomobryomorpha > Entomobryidae > Coecobrya > Coecobrya sp. COE2. The sequence continues at coordinate 2,309 of JAHZMV010000453.1, forward strand.
ATAATGAGAAATAAAAGAGTATGCAAGTTAGGCAAGAGATTCTTCTGCAATAATTTTGTATGAGTTTGCTTAAATAATAATTTTGTTTAAATATGATTTTTTTTGGCTACTGTGTGTGCTCACAAAAATAAATGCGTTTTCCTTGCACAGAGGTATTGCATACACGTGTGTAAATTTCATTTATTGTTAATTTTCTAAAATAAAATGCATTTCAGTATTTCACCACTTTTTTTTGGAATAATGTGCAATAATGCGCAATGAAGATATAAAAAAAACTTTTCTTTCTTGTCTTCCTGTCCTTCTGCAATAATCATATGCATCATATTATGTGATGACGTTATGATTACATTTCTTTTGAAGATGTAAGACAAGAAGCCAAAAAAGATCACAAAAATGTTCAATAAAACTTCTCATTTTACTCATAAAATATATTACACATCTCTTTCTCTTTATTTCCCTAACACGCGAACTTATCATTAGAGGCAATACTCCGCTCATCATAAGAAAGACAGGGGGAGAAATTATGATAATGTCTTTAACAGCAGCAGCAGCAGCAAACGATGATCATTTTTTTGCTGTTAAATGGCCTTTTAAAAGCCATTTGGAAAAGAGTAAAGTAAGTGATGACTTGAGATGAACAACTAGAAAAAATGGAAAAGTCAACAGCAAAACTGCAACAGAAAAAAATGTAGAAGTGCATTATGATTTTTTTTTTGAATTTCAAATTAAACGGGATGTGTAGTGTGTAGTATAAAATGCAAGTAAAGTGTGTGTGGTGGAGGAAGTAGCATGTCTGCAAAAAAAAATGATTTTTTTCTTCCTTTGATGAATATTTGTTGATGCTGCTATGCTGCTGCTAGTCTTGTAAACGTTTACAATATTATGGCAGGCAAGGATGAGAATTGCCATAAACACACAACCTAGTGCAATGTTAAATGACAGTAAACATGTGTGTGGTTTTTGATGGGATGAGATGGTATAACATTTTTACTGCAAGTTGTAAAAAGTCGTAAAGCATAGTATACATATTATTATTATTAAAGATGAAATATTTATGTGCGCTATTATATTCTACTCTGCACGCTTGAAGGTTCTATGTATCTTTGTTGTTAGTTTGGCGTTTCTCTAGAAGACTGACTGCTGCTGCGGCATACATGTAAAGGCACATCACAACAGCAAGTCAGTCAGCAGCGTTTATTGCTTGAGAAGAAAAAGTCTATAAAAAGCCTTTTGACTCGTGCGCCAGCCTACTAGTCGCTTTTCAGTTGTTCTGAGGGAAGGAACTAAAAAAATTTCAAAACGGTTCCTTCCCCAGAACTTGTCTATTTCTCTTTTTTTCTGTATTCTTGTTACTCAAAAGCATTCCCTTTTCATGTTATCTTTTTTTTATTAAAGTTGACTTGTTTTTGTGTAAAAAAATAATTGGATTTCCTTTAATTACGCTTAGAGTTATTTCTCATTTTGAAACTATATCTCTCTTACCCTCTTTGTTTGGAGTTTAGTCTAGTCTGCTACGTATACCTGCCCAGGGAGAAAAAATAATGGGATCAGGAGAAAATATATATATATTGGAGAATTGTTTGTTTTTGTGCGAAGGAAACTGTTAAAATTTTAAATAGTGTCATTTTGCCCCAATTGGAGTAGCTTTTATAAAATGGTGCTGCTGCTAGCATGCATGCATGCATATAGTATACGTGACATGCATAAGTGTAGTTTAATAATGGATATATAATATATTTTAGTAGATTAATCATTGGCAAATTTTAATGATTGACATTATTTGATTGTGCAATCGTCCCCACCGAAAAAGGACGTCGTAAAAATTTATTTGTTTTGGAGGAGAAGAGTTTAATAATGGATATAATATATTTTAGTAGATTAATCATTGGCAAATTTTAATGATTGACATTATTTGATTGTGCAATCGTCCCCACCGAAAAAGGACGTCGTAAAAATTTATTTGTTTTGGAAGAGAAGTGCGTTTTGATGGGGATCAATTTTGAATGGACGAGTAAAACAGCAGGAGAGAAGGTATGAATTACATTCGATATTTCAATAAACTATATAATTTTAAATGAATGTCTATTTTCGTGCAATCATTAAAGTCGTTACCGATTAGGTTTTACTCTATTGTTACAAAAAAATATGCACACTTCTGTTAAAATGGCTACAAGGGATGCTATTCATATGAACACAATTAGTTTAATCGATACTGAGCATCATCCCTTTCTACGAAATTGTCGGAAAAATTTTCCCCTTAAATAAGCTCTAATATTCATGTATCCTTTCATTCCTTATCTATCTAGCCAAACTACAATAGTGACTTTTGTATACTGCTGCCGCAGTCCTAAAATTAGAAGATTCACAGGATATCATCTCGTCATCATCAAAAAAGCTTTTCTTGAAAGAACCAAACCAAGTGGTTATTTGAAACAGATTTTTTTATGTAAAGCACGTGCTGAAAGATGCGCCTATACATATCTGATTCCCAAACAAACATAAAGCCTGATCCGCCTTCATTTTTACTGCTCACGAGAATCACGTTGTTCGTGTCACAGAAAAAGGATTCTTGTTCGCCAACACCACCACCGATAATCATGCCTTGACGAGCAAAATTCAAGCTCCTTTTTTTTCTTCAAGCACATCTTTTTGCAGTAGCCCATCGATCAACACAAATCTCTCCTACGACAAACCATGTGCAAAAGATCAAAAAAAATCATCAGCAGAAGAAAAGTAGGTTTCCCAACATAATATTTTATTACATTGGTTGGTTGAATTCTTTAAAAACTATACGACAAAACTACTAAAAAAAATTGTTTCAACATCCAGCCTGCTGCTGGCAAAGAAACCAGAACAGAATAGACAGACTGCGCGTTACATTACAACAACCACGATGATCTGATGGCCCATTCATCTTTCCAAATCTCTTCACAGAGAGTTTACGTGGCAGGCCTCCTGTTCCCCCGTATTATCATCAATGAAAAAATTAATCATCAGAACAAATTTTCTTACACAACAAACTTATTACATATTATAACATTTTATTAGTTTTTGCCACATTAGCTTATAAATATTGGAAAGAGTCAGACAGACATACAGACATACAAATCACATATATTCTACACACATTTAACTTAACAGTTTACACAAATACATACATTACATAAACATATAACACACAGACACCTACACAGAAAATACCACACCAGTATTTAAAAAAAGTAACATTTTTTTATTATTTTTCTAAACCACCATAAAAATCATCGTAACATTTTACACAAAACCGTTCCTTTTACACTTTCACAGAAACACAGAAGCCAAAAAAAAATGTTATAGTTAAAATACATCAAACATCTCCCCAAACTTTTTCCATACAACAGGAAACATAAAATGTAAAAACAGAAGTCATTTTTTTTTTAAACAAGAACATTAATATAAACAGAGAGAGAACAAAACTTTCTCATATCGACATTATGATTTACGTCACACAACACACCTTGAAATCATGAAACCTCACGACTCACACACTTTACCAAATTACATTTTAACAAAATTCAAATTTTTTCCAAGTTTTAACCATAACACAATCAATCTCACTACACAACAATACAAACATACATTACACTACACATAACATGAATCACACACACAAGTCAACAAGAAAAAAATACATAAGAAAAATAAACTTTTTCTTTATTTTTTTGCTAAATTATACGGAAATTATTAACAAAAACCTAAACCTACGTACCATACATTTCAACAAAAATTTTATAAAAAATTACACACATTACATACACAAACAAATACACAAGTTGATTGATTAATTAATACACAATACGACAAAAAACACAAAGCGCAAACAAGTTACATTACAATGTTCACTTTATCACACATATTACCTCACACAAACAAATTCCACACACTTTAGAAAATCCAACAATGGATTGAACATTACATTTTTTATTACATAAATCATACATCACAAACCAGCAGTACAAAAAAAACATAATTTTTTTGAAAGATTACAAAAAAATTTACACTTTAAAAATAATTCTTTCAAAAAAATGAACACACACAAACAAGACAGATACATTTTTACCGGTACATATTTTATTTTTAAAACACGCACAAAACATTTAAAACACAAAAAACCCAGTTTTTTATACACACACACACCACATAATCATGTACAGTTAAATATTATTATCAAACACCACACATTGTTCATAATTTATTATTTTACACACATAAATACATACAATACACAGAGAAACATATACACATTTTTACTCTTCGATGAACCCTACAAACTGTAGAAAATTTCATTAAAGATTTAAAAAAATACATTTTATCGACTATTCTTCGGCCAAGGAAGGAATTCAAGGAAAACTTTATCTATTTTCAAAATAGCAAACCTATAGCAGGTTTTTACTCAACAGTATTAATTATATACATCAAACATTGATATTTTATTGTACTATAAAATGATCTAAACGATTTATGAAGAAAAAAAATGTTATGCAAGTTGTTATGTATTTAATTACCATTTAATTATGATAAAAATCAATGAAATAAAAAAAACCAATCAAGATTATCCGAAATAATAAACTTGAAAAATGTAATTTTACTTTGTATTATCCATCTAACTATTTATTTTCAATAATTGCATTGGTGTTCAGCCATAAAAACTCATTTATAAAGAGCATTTAACCATTTTGCATGCAACCGTTTTCGCTTGGCTTGTCATGGCTAACCAAAGGTATGCACAAAACTGTTCCTGAAGATCAACCAAACATAAAAATGTAGACAATCAAGCAATTTTAGCTGACATTAACATTGAAATTGGTAAAAGTAGTAAAATGGCTTATAACGATCCAGAACCCCGGCGAATAGTAGTGAGGAGACAGAGAAAGCTTGATTTCATTCATGCAAAAATGACAGCGCTTTGCATACAACCAGCAATAATGATGACGGTGGAACTTACTGAATAAATTATGCAAATCTTAAATATGCATAATGTGCATAAATCACGGAGTCGTTAGTCTCATTTTTTTTACTTTAGACGCTTCCCAATTCCAATGGTCCCTCCTCCATCTTGTCATTTCTGTATTCTCTCTCTCTGTATCTTTGTGGATACAATACATTCTGATATCTTTTAACAGCGAGACGTGTAAGACAAGAATTTTAACCGTCAAATAAACAGAAATCAGTTATAAAAAATAAATTCATAGTGCTACTTTAACGTTTAGTCATGGCGGACATGTTTTATACAAGCCAATATATTGCCGGTGGGAGATATAAATTAATTAAGAGTTTAGGAAAGGGAGCTTTTGGTGAAGTGTACCTTGCAGAAAATATAGTAAATGGGGATAACGTTGCCGTTAAAATAGAACTTCAAAATGTTGGACTACCGGCGCTTCTAAATCACGAAAAACATTTATACACAACTTTAAATGCTGGTAGTGGGTTTGGAATCCCCAACGCCAGATCTTATGGCCAAGGCAGAGGTCATGAATATCTTGTACTAGATTTGCTAGGTCCATCGCTGGATGACCTGTTCCACAAATGTTCTTGCCAGTTTCTCTCTCAAAACTGTTTTAATGCTTGCCGACCAAATGATCACACTTGTGGAACACGTCCACAAAAGAGATTATATCTACAGGGACATCAAACCCAATAATATGCTCATGGGTGTTGGAGAAAAGTCTGGAAAAGTATTTTTTTTGGCATGCTTCGCTTAAATTAAATATTCAGTTTAATTCAAAATTAAATAAGTAGCAAATAACAATTAAGTATTTCTACATTTTCAGTTATACCTTGTCGACTTCGGTTTAGCGAAACGCTATAGAAACGCCCGAACGCATGAACATATCGATTACCACGAAGGTACTGGTGCTTGTGGCACACCGCGCTACATGTCAATTAACGCGCACAACAATGAACAAAGTAGACGCGATGACCTGGAAGCTATAGGCTATGTATTGGTTTATTTCCTTAAAGGGATCTCTTCCATGGCAAGCAATAGAAACAATGCACCTTCCCCAACTAATGACGAGAGACCTTATTTCCTTGATGAAACGTAAGACTTCCGTTGCACAGCTTTGCGAAGGGCTTGAAGGTGAATTTGCTACGTATTTAAACTACTGCTTACGCTTGGACTTCAAAGAAGAGCCTAACTACGAGTACCTTAGAGGCCTGTTCCGACAGCTTTTCAAATGGCACAAGTTCAATCAAGATAACGTGTTTGATTGGACGATCGTTAAGGACGCGACACCAGCAGCAGCAGCAGCAGTTGTTGCAGCCAATCGCAACCCACCACCTTCTTTAGGGAACAAAGTGCCAGAGTCGCCAGTGCCACCACACAATTCCATCGATGAAATGTCAACTTTGTTTGGACATCTGCATTTATTTTCTACAAAGGTCGATGCTAAAGCTACGGATGCCCCTGATGACACTTATATAGTTCGGATTCATACGATAGACTTAGTAAGTAGTGGAACCTCTTCCGCGAGCGACCTCAGTAGGATAGCTTTAGTTGGGTGAGAGTAATGATAATTAATTGAGTAAGATGTAGAAGCTGTTTAAAATGGTAGATTAATTCTCTATTTGGCTTTAATTGTAGATCCGAGACTAACACCATCATTCCAGTGAAGTCAGTAGGAGAGCCAAGTCTGGAGGAGGGTAATGCATTGCATGGAGGCGTGAAGAAAGAGGTGGTGGATGAAAATGGAAATTTAGTTGATTGGCAGCATTACATTAATCGGTATGGTCGAGTAATCAGGCGCCCAACGCGCCTCATAGAAGAAATATAAACAGTTACATTTTTCTGGTCAAGTTTTTAAATACAAAACGATAAAACTATATTATAAGTATTAATTATAAAATTAGTCTTAAGTTTTATCAGCAAAGCATTCTTTCTTTAAGCATTTTATTTTATTGTGATACTTTTATATTTTATTACTATTTTTTATATGTACATATATATTCGATGAGGAATGTTATTTAATCTTTTATTTAAACTACTTGCAAATTATTATCAATAATATACTTTTTTACAATATTATAAAAATACTACGATTACGAATAACTACTAATAAACCTGTGATTCATTTAGTGTTTACTGAATTTTATTATTAAAACAATATTTTTTTCGATTTTAAAATGAATAATAATAAAAAATATTAAAGATTTTTAAAAAATCTGCTGCAGAATTACAAGAATTATATTTACAGTTATTGTTTTTGACAATGCTCCTCATCGAAAAATATAATACGCACTTGAAGCATTTTTGGCCCATTTTTTGCATAGACCTTAAATGCACTTTAATCTGCTTATTGTATTTACAATTTAAGAAAAGAATGCGAAAAATGTCACTGCACCAGCCGTCAATGTCATAATATGTAATCCCACTTTGTAAGCTGTAATGAGAGATAAACCGTAATGCGCTACTTTGTAGGGTGAATTGCACGTAGAAAAGTAGCAGTTTTATTTTGATAAAGCAACAAAAAAACTAGATATGTGAAATCGTGAAATCGGGCATGAAACGAGTTGAGTCGGTGTTCTTGGCACGCTATCACCGAGAAAAAAGTGTTCGCTTATTAATTACCTAAGTATATCGCATCAGATCAGGATTAAGACAGTTTTGTTTTAGATTAGTCATTTAAAATCCCTTCATCAATCACATCATCATCAAGGAAAATTTCACCCAATACATAAAATTGTCCATCTTATCAACGCGTGCAGCCATGCAATCGTCAGTCAGGCTAAAAGTGATCTGCTTTTGTATAAATTTTTTGTCATTTGAATTGGGGCATTCAGAGAGACCTCCCATTGCAGACCATAATCGAGAAGTTGGGAGTAAGTGGAGTTATCTCCAGTTACAGTATACTGGTGGAAAGGTAAGTAAAATTCAGTGTGTTCATGATAATAGCATTACAGAAAATAAAAAATTGAGAAAAATTTATGTACAGATTCCGAACATTTATTACGGAAGCACTTCTCCTTCCACTACAACAACCACCACCACAAAGGCAACCACCTCACGATTGCCTACAAGAGCAACAACTAAAGAACCAACCCATTTTATCAGAATACCCCAACAGGAAAATGGTATCAAAATATTACCTAAATTTCCATTTATAACTGGACTAACGTAATGACACGAGCATTTGTTTCTATAAATTAAAGCCTGTGGAATAGCGAAAGCGAAGCCGTTACATTCTCCGTATGTGATTGGAGGTGAACTAGCTCATCCGGGCGAATTCCCTTGGTTTGCTGCAGTCACCAAGTATCAATATAACAAGAATCCAAGATGGAAGGTCGTTTGTGGGGCGTCACTAATTAATTCGAAATATGCCATAACGGCTGCGCATTGCTTACATGGGTTAGTTCATTTGTGACAGAATTTTAAATAAAATGAATATATTTTTTATTATTTAAAATTTATATTTTGCTTGTCTAAAGGAGATTTAAAGACACACTTGAAGTAGTCTTTAATTTGAGGGATACAGCTAATATAACGCACACAGCATCCCGTGGGGAAATCCGCCGAAAAATAGCCCGTTTCGTAATTCATCCCAAGTACGATTCTCGAACACAACATGAGGACATTGCTTTGATTCAATTCAAAGAGCCAATTGATCTCCGACGCGAAAAAATTTTAGCACCAATTTGCTTACCAGAAAGCAACCGGATAACCTATGCGAATAAACACGGCACAGTGGCCGGTTTTGGTCACACAAGTTATGGAAGTGGCTCTTCGGAACCAAAAGGTTAGTTTACTTTAATTTCAATATTATGCAGCTAGATGCACAAAATAAAATTTTCTTTTTCTTACAGAAAATTCCCGAAATTTGATGAAAGTGCGGGTACCAATTCTAAGCCATTCCCAATGCCTAAACAGCAAGGTTCCCACAAAGAAAAATGTTACAGAGAACATGATATGCGCTGGAGCTCATGGAAAAGACGCCTGTATTGTGAGTATACTATTGATACACTTGATACACTTTCAAAATCAAATACAAATTATTTAACTTATTTCGTTTTATTTCATAAACCATATTTTCAGAATGATTCTGGTGGGCCATTAATGATAAATGAAAATGGGAGAACCGTTTTAGTCGGCCTTGCTTCCTGGGGAATTGGTTGTGCCCTTCCTAATTATCCCGGCGTTTACACACGAGTTTCTCGTAAGATTCATATAATTTGTTACTAAAATGCATACGTTAAACAGACAAAATTAAAAAAATTAAAAAAAAATTAATCTTGTTTTCAAATCATTGCAGAATATTTGCCCTGGATTCAAACAGCATCTTCCACATAGGCATCATTGAATATTTAAAAATAAATTGAACTCTGTCTATAAATATGAGAATGATGACAGTATTGAAAATTGGCAATTAAAGAAGAATAAAAAACTTGAATATTTTCTTACAACTTATATTGCAATTTATTTTTATCATTAGTCGTTATATGAATGAGAATCAAAGGTTATAATATTCTTTCCCAGCTACAACACAGAGAGATACGTACACAAAAATTATAAATTATAAAGAGCAGCGAATATTATTCACAATTCTGTACAAATAATATAATATATGTATTATATATATAATCCTTACACTTACGGTTTAATTTTCATTTGCATGAAAACACATTTTTTCTCTTTTTTTACCTACTATTATTTTTACGTAGACGCATTGATTTAATTTTTAAAAAACGGTGACAAATGAAAAATTATACTATAGAAAAAATTTCGCAGCACATATAACGGCAAATTTTTCAAAAGTTCAGAATGAGTTGTTTCTTACATTTCTGCCGTTAAATGTTGTGGGCTTTTTGACACAAAAATATATAATCTACTTGATTCTCTCTGGAGAACCCTGTTCTACGAAACCTAAATTAAATTACTTCATTTTTAACGGTCTTTTACACATTTACTCATTTCTGAAGACTGTACAAAACACAGAAAACACACAGCAGCTACAAAGTTGGTACAGTAGTATTATTTTTTTGCGAAAAAAATGATGTGATGTTGTTCAGCACTGAACTGGAGAATTTGTAGATGATACTCTAATAATTAAAATGATACCGGAGGAGGCGGAGGTAACCTTATCCACTTAATCTATTTACTTGTACTACAGATACGAAGACAAACACACACACAATTAATTACTTCTGCTTTAAGAAAAGAAGCAGTAAAATCTACAAAATGGTCATTAAACAACAAATTAAAACAAACTATTTACATTTATTTGGCATCGAAAGATTTACAGTTGAACTGATATACAAAATAGTAAACTATATTAAATTATTACGAAGATGAAGACAAACCTTGTCTAAAAAAATTGATTACAAATATATATATATTTCCTATTACAGGTACAAGTAAACCAAAAAACCGTCTTGAACAACAAAAAAAACCAATTCCGGTGGAGCCTTTTTTTCAATATACCCAACAAATCATTAATATCAGTGAACTGAACTCAATTATTCTTTAACCTTTTTCATCTTACAACTGAAACATGATATTCATGTATTCTATTTCCTCCGAAATATTTCTAAAAATTTCTTTTTGCATTGCTAACTGGCGCTGTGCGAAAAAATCAAACAAACCACACTGGTATAAAAATACATATTTTCTATTTAAACTTACTACTCCTGTCTTGTTATCGTGTTTTAACTGAAATCTTCATTTTTTTCTTCACTGAATACCCATTTAAACTGAAAAATAGTACCGCATCATCATCATCACGTCACCGTCGACAGCAAAAATATTAATACCTCAAACAGAAAACTCATCCTAACCTTTTTTTTCCACTAATTGATTCCTTTGACCTTCCCTACATCATCAAATACAAATTAGTTTGGAAAAGTCATTCATCTATTTCACTCATTTTTTTACGTAAATGTGTTCTTACTCTAACTATTTTTCATATACAATAATAATAATCGCAGTTAAATATATTATCCCTTCCTAATTTCTTGAAAGTTCATTTTACTTACACGCTATATTTTTATCAATGGAATTTACCAACTGGAAAGAAAAAAATTACTCGGGTTTTCTTTAGTAAAAATTATGTTTCCAGATTGAAAGGTAAGTTTATGAGCTGTAAATTAAACTAAATCAAAAAAAATTATTTAAATGTGAATCTAGTGCACATTGTAACAATTTTGTAGTTCTTTTTTTCTCTATCACACGAAAAAGGAAGGAAGTAACGATTTTTGTTTACAATAATAATAATTAGTGGTAAGAATAACAAACTTATTTAAATATTCTGATGTGAATTATTTCTTGTGTATGTTTTTACTTTACATTAGTTAAAGTTGAAGCTGACTTGCTTTGGTTGTTTATTATTTTTTTTGATAGTTTCTTTTTCTCTGTGTGTTTATTTCACTGTTGTTTTAAAGTCTATGTATTTAATTAAATTTAAATATTCCGTTTGTAGAAAGAGAAGTACACGTAGAGTCGACAAAAAAAATTATTTAAATGTGAATCTAGTGCACATTGTAACAATTTTGTAGTTCTCTTTTCTCTATCACACGAAAAAGGAAGGAAGTAACGATTTTTGTTTACAATAATAATAATTAGTGGTAAGAATAATAAACTTATTTAAATATTCTGATGTGAATTTTTTCTTGTGTATGTTTTTTACATTAGTTAAAGTTGAAGCTGACTTGCTTTGGTTGTTTTTTTTGATAGTTTCTTTTTCTCTGTGTGTTTATTTCACTGTTGTTTTAAAGTCTATGTATTTAATTAAATTTAAATATTCCGTTTGTAGAAAGAGAATTACGTAGAGTCGTAGTTCGATATTAATTATTAAACTCAATATATGTACATACATTACAAAAAACTTGTAGTTGTATATATTTTTTTATAATGTACGATGATGCTGACAGTTTATGTTGTAGTTAAAACATGAACTTAACTGCGAATTTTTTAAAATGGTTTACACTCTAGTTTGTTTTGTATAGACGCAATAATTATTAAATTGTAATATATGTAGTAATAATAAAATTTTTAAGCTGGCTAAATAACATGTGGCTTAATTGGAATTTTTATGAACCACATCCGTAAGGTGCTTTCTATACGCTTCTTGATTCTTCCACATCTGAGCGGCTTTAGGTATTTAGGGGGCTCTCGATGTTGGGTTCACTTAACAGCGACTGAATAGAAATTAGAATAGTTCGCACGTCTAGCAGGGCTGACCATTTATCTTTTAGGATGTCCAAGCAAATGTTGCCTCCAGTGTCTACGTTCGGATGATAACATGGGGATATAAATTTCACGGATGGTGGGGTGTACGGATAACCGCTGGGGAACTCCAACGAGAGTTTAAATGTAAGTCCACTGAAAACCTGTGCACAGCAAAAACAACAACACAACGTATAATTAGTGACTTGTCAAAATTAAAAAAATCCGGAGTACGGGGAATAGTATTGTATTTATTTAATGTTTCTTTTGGGATATCCCATGAAACAGTTGTCAGAAAGAGAGAGTTAGATATTTTATAATCAATGCTTTTCATATGTCCCTATCTGTTTATCATCATTTTTAAGTGAGTACGGTGAATATTTAAATAATATGTAAAGCAATAGATCCTTACAGTCTCTTCCGGACCATGAATGGTGCCAATCCATTTAAAAATGTTGTCGCCGTCGGGAAAGGCTGATATTCCTTTATCTCCCTTCATCTATAATAAATAAAATATTTAATTTAACCGGTATTGATTTAAACGTAATTAAAAATGCAAACGGTAGAAACAACTTTAGCACGTACCATCAACGTCATCAGTTCTGAATGCAGTCTGCAAAGATGAAATAATTACAAAAATAATAATTAATAATTGACCGTATTAAATTTGACCCATGAACAGGACTTTTAATAAGTAATAGAAAAATCTTACGAAAGACGAGTTAAAGGGTTACATCCACGTACCTTTTACTTACTGAATGGGTATCCTTAGAACTACCTGACACTCCTTCATTAGTTTTACGACTCCCACCGAATCCACTGCGAGGACTAACGTTCTGAGCCATTTTATATTCTAAAATCAACAAAAATATAATATTTAAATTATGTGTCATTTATCACAGAATCTTGAACTGTCCTCAAGCGCAACTTTCATATGTATTTCGTGTGGAATCTAGAAAAACGTAGAGATTGATTATAGAAATCTACCGATCAACTAATAATAACTAACCGATTTCCTTTGTTTTCCGTTAAGTTCTGTATTTATCAGTCAAATAGGAAGTCCACACCTCTTGTTCTTCCTCTCCACTTAAAGTTTATTATCAGTCAGTTATATTTGGACTTCACCTGGACACACCACCACTGGACCTCTGCAACACGGCACGGTTATCTTCTCTGCCTAGCTCAGGTCTAAAAAAAATATTTTAAAAAATCACACAATTAAAATATCATCACCGTTACATTTACATCAACCGTCAACGTCAAAGCCAGTTACACAGCTGCAAGCAAGCTATGTAACATCGCTACCCTCCAACTTCACCTTACTACATCCAAAATCAACTTTCTCCTCTCCTCCATTAAACTAAAATAGAGTTCAAAGTTCACCCTTTCCAGTTCAACTTACCTACCACCACCCAGCGCTCCTCTTTTATCCTTCTTATCGTCCCGATAAGCTTTAATCTTCCAAAAAAAACAAATCAGTGATGACGATGACGCCGTCGTCTCAACCAGCTGGTATTTCACCCAACCCACATATATAAAAACCTTCTTTCTTCCACAATATCCCCTTAACCACCTTCCCTAACTCCCTAACTTTTAATTATCCCCCTATTTAAAAAAATCTATATAAAAAATCCTCCCCAATCTATCCTCTCCCTTCCTTTCTTAGGCAACCCAATCTATTACTTAACCAATCTATCAGATTCCACCTTTGTAATGGATCCTAAACCCACCGAGCTCATCAGCACCTCTCTCTATAAAACTTAATTGCAGTTAACTTTAACTTTACCCCAATTAAACCAACATGTGTGTATATCCAAACCAACTATTCCAAAACCTAAAAATATGTTCACTCAATTTTACTCCTCCTTCCTTCCAAACTAAACTCCTTCCAAATTAAACTATACTTGTGCACTATATCCCAACTCCTCATTAATTAAATCTTAATTAAATTTTCTTTAAAGTAAGGCTGTGTGAATTACTAAACTGCTGATATATTTTTAAGATGAGAGGTTTGTGTTCTGTTTCTGGCCATTCATTTTTCTATCGATGCGATCATGTCTCTCTCTCTCTCCTCTCGTCTCTCTCTCTTTCATCAAGCCCATCTGTATTCGTCGTCGTCGTCCTATTCCGTACTACAGCTTTACTTGCTGCTCCTGCCGTTCTACAAAAAAAAAGCCAACAACAGCCGTTCTTTCTACACAGCCATTGCAATTGGTTGCAAGAGAGAAGAGAAGAGAGTCCCAAGGTAAAATTTCTCGTCGTTCGTTACACCATTTTTTGATTCCCTGCAACAAAACATACTAACTGCCTACATCACGGTTATGTGTATAATGTGAGCATATATACAAAAGTGCACATAAGAATACTTTTTTGATGTTTTTCTATATAAAGTGTGTAATATGCATAAAATATTGGATATGCGCTATAATAATGAGTGGGGCTTATATGGTTTTGTATGGAAAGATATTATGAAGAATGAAATATAACGCTTTGCTAGAGAGAAATAGATATGTAGCATTGCTTATTAGATTACTACTGCGTTTTACATAAAAGCGATAGGGAAATATTATGTGTAGAGTTTGTAATGATGAGGATGACATGAGAGGTTGGTGACTGGCTGAGTTCTGAAGCGAAGTGGCCGTTTTCATTTTTTTGGTGGATGAGATGATGTTTTATTTCAGGTATGTAGTTAGTGTATTTTGCATGCAAAAGTTTTCTAAAAAGGTTTACTACTTTCTTACTTTTGGGATGTATAAGTTGATGGTTTTGAGGTTTGCATGCGTTTTTTAAGGTGATGATGATGTCCTGTTAGAATTTTGAGAATGAGATGTGCATCATGTTTAAAGGGAATGGGATTATAATGATGTGTGTGTATGTTTTTGATGTAGTTTTTTAAGGAGGATGAGTTCATCTACCTATAAACGCGAGAGAAGTGAAGGAAAAAGAAGGCAGATTTTTCATAGGCATTTTTTTGTGTGCGTTGCGTAAGGTTAGTTTGCGTAGGTAAAAAAAGGAGGAAAGGAAGTGGATTGAACGTCAACGTTGTTAACTGACGTAGTTGGAGTGAAAAGGAAAGGTTTTATGGAACATTGATTATGAAATGAATGGATTGGGATGCTTTGTGAAAAATATGCGATAACGATGTGATGATAGATGGAAGATGATTGCAAAATGAATGAGTTGAAGATGTTTTTGGTAAATATGTAAATGAAATTACTTAACGAGGGGAGTAGGTAGCTTAGAATAGAATTGTGGGTTCAATTAGGGAACTGTCAATGTCGACGACTGTTGGAGCGGTTCATTTCTTTGAGTTTTTTGTGTTGTGGGTTCGTCCCATTTTTTGTTCTTCTACTGCATAATAATAATATGCTTTAGTGGAAATTGGATTACATGAATAAATTAATATTTTTAGAATTTATTTTTAGACAATGAATATTAAGCAAATAGAGCGTCTTTGGGCTATGGACAAAGAAATATGTGGGAAATGGACAATTGGGAAGATTGTTTGGTATGGGGCAACGTAAGAAAGTTAATTAGTCCGTCCTAACAGAAAATATATATTCATCTTTTGTGTTTGTCATCAGTCTAATTATTTAGATTAGAGCATGTATCAATAAAATAAATTTGACATATTAATCAACTTAATTTCTCCGTTATATGAATATTTGATAGTTCGCACAGTCTGAGTCTGATCTTTGCATTTCATGTGTAAAATACCTATGCGAAATATTTTGAATTTTTTTCCAAAATAGACCGAGTCTGGGAGCATTTTCCATGTCGCAACCTTTCCAACATAAAAATTCTCCTCCCAGTTATATTGAGGCTAGACGTAAAGGAAACCGTTACCGAAGGCGAGGTATTAAACGAACGCGTCCTGTTCCAATCTCTCGTCCCCCCGCAATCACAAATGATGACTTTATTGGAAAATCTTTTTACATTATACTCCGTCCCATGCAATGGGCAGGGGTATTTCCAGTGTCAATCAAAAACTCTGGAGAGTTTTACGGAATGCCTACATGGAAAATAATATTAACAACAACATGGATGTCAGTTTCTGTCATTTCCTGCGTTGCAATTTACACGCTAAACAGAGCCTTTGATATTGATTGGCCAATTCGATTGTAAGATTAATAAAAAGAAGCTTAAATAATTAAAATCATAAAAATTGCATGTCACATACAACTTTCCCCGTTTTTTTTCAGATGGGCTCCATTAAAACCTCAAGAAATTTATGATTCCACCTCTGGAAAACGAGCTCCTCCCAAATTTTTCACTTGGGTAACCCTCGCCCTTCAAATCATAATTCCCATTTCCACCTTAACCTTCGGTCATCTCACCTTACACCACCTGTCCAGCTACTACACATTTCTCAACAAGTGGACTGAATATTCCAAACTTTTCCAAAATTACTTTCCTTCCACTTTCTACTCTCTTGACCTTTCCGACTTTAAAAAATACAGGAATTGCTACCTAACTGCGTATTGTCCCACAATTTGCTTTACATTTCTATTAATTCCCTATTTGTCAGGAACGAAGGTTCTGCAAATTGCGGAAGGCGCATTTTCAGGTGTAAGTACTGTCATAACGGTCGTATTTGTCGAGTCTTTGATTGCAATCAGGGTGGTCTTTAGCATGAGGGATTGTTTAAATTTGCACGTATTGGAGATTGCTTATCGAGAGCTGAGAAAAGGGATTGAAGGACAGTATACCACACTGCAGGGAAAAGTGAATCGATTGCATGTTCGAAATTGGTTGAAAATGGTGGTGTTTATAAGGGACCAACGGACACGCCTTGAAAATCATATAGGTCTTCAGAACAATTACTTGCTTGTGGAAATTTTTTGCGTGACATTGCTTGTCCTCACGGCATCCGTTGTGGTCATTATGAATGAAATTGATGAATATTTTGGATGGGTAACGACATACGTTGGGATTTCAACCGCTTTGATATTCTTCCTGTTTTTTCAGGCTCAGTTGGCAGAAGGAATTTCCGAGCAGGTAAAAATGGACAAAATAATTATTCCAAATTTTGTGACAAAAATTTCCATTAATTTTCATATAATTAGGAGGAGTTGCTGGCGGAAAGTATTGTTGGAATGACAGATTGTGATAATTGCGATACTCGACTTGAGGTAACTTACAACTCACAGTAGTAATTGAAGTAATTAAGTAGCCAATCAAAATTAAAAAATTGAAACTAATTATTGTATGTTTTCAATAGATGAAATCATTATGCGACATGATATTTCATGATCCGATCAAAATTACTTTGGGATATGTTTTCGTGCTTAATAAGCGTCTTATGCTGGCCGTGAGTTCACATGCGTTAATTAAAATGCTACTTAATTGCTATATGCATAATATTAACAAAATTCTGAAAAGCTATTATTTTAATGAATTTTTTCTAGTTCTGTGGCCAACTGGCAGCATCATTAGTAATTTTATTACAATTTGTGAATCATTAATAATGAAAATTACGGTTAAAATTGCAAGTACGATAGCACTAGAAAATGTTTTATTGTCAATTCGTGTCGGAGGTTT
>JAHZMV010000454.1:0-16185 GCA_027743765.1 Coecobrya sp. COE2
ACATATTTTATTGACGTGATAAATGTGCTCGGTAAAACCTATCCATCCATCTACATCTTTCTTTAGTCAGTGCATTACAATAAGAGCACTGCCTGAAAAGTAATGTCTCTCTGGTAGGGTTAGTTGTCCACCTACTCATTTGCTTCTCCTCAGTCGTCCAGTGTCAGTTAGCAAACTATAAAAGCAGAAATAGCAATGGAATCATTTTCATTTTATGTATATTAGTTACATTCCCATTAAGTGATATGTTGTGGTCATCATCCCATCGCATCGTGATGATGGCAATTGACGATTATAACATTTTGTGTTGTGTAAAAATTCTCTAGTTAATATGCAAGGAGGGGAAAGAAGAGAAAAAACTGCGTGATCATGAAAAAATCGTACAAAATAATATTATACCCATTTGCATTTTTTATGAGTACATGTACACCACAAAATTGTGGAATGCTTATGCATTATTACTGCTGCATCGGCATAATATTAATTGAATCAAAAGAAAATGAAGTAGTGTTTATACGGCAGTTAAAAGTAAGTGCAGAGAGCAGAAGAGCGATAGAAATAGTGCTTGTCAAGTTGTTTCTTGTATCATGCATTTGTTCGGTGTGTGTGTGTGTGTGGATTTTATGTGACGATGATGATGACTAGTTTGATTTCATTTAAACTCCTTTTTGGAGTTCCCTTTTAAGTCTAGATCAAGGTTGTTCTCTCACCTTATAGACTATAATAATCAGCCTGAGCATTCACAGAAGACGTTCATACAATCTATATAACAAGCAGTATGCGTGTGATGATGATGTAGTAGAAGGATATACGGTTGAAGTAGTTGTTTGAGAGTGAGCTTGTTGGGATCTTCCTTGTTGGTTTTGGTTGACGAAGATGATGATGATCGTTTCTTGAACCATAACCACGTCCAACAAGTTTACCTGGTACGTATAATACAAACGGCAAAGTAAATGCATCAATGTTTTGAACATCCACGTATTTAGCGATGTTTTGTGTGTGGGGACATGGATTGTTGCTCTCACTCGATTCAACTCCGCTCTGTTCTGGTTCTATTATTGCGACTACAATGGCCAATCGATTTTTTTCTTATGAAGATTTGGTATACGTAGATAAATTTTTAATGTATGCTTCTTACAAAGTACAAAACAAAACGAGTTCGGTATTTTTCTGAGATTCTGTAAATGACATTCACTTTGGACTAGTTGGTATGTTGGTGATGGCTATATTCTACGATGATGAAGTACAGAGTGATGGTTTTAGCATATTTACAGGTAAATATGTAATTAGGATAAAGATGCAAGCTGCATCTCATCATCTCGGTAGGCTGCAGTAATTTTATTATTTCTGTCCAGAAGCAGCAGTCAGCAGTAACTTAAAGTCTCTGATTGACTGTGGGTTATTTTACTCTGCTTCTGCTAGTTTCTGGGGAAAATTAGCCTCAGTTCTGATTACACTGTAGGCAGTAGATCAGCAGGAAAAAATCTGCCTTTTTCATTTACTCACAAGTTTCACACCTACAAAAGTACATGATATACATACATAAAATGGAAACGCTCCTTCTCTGTATTGGAAATGGATTTTTTACACACAAAATATTATGCGTTGCGTAGAACAAACTCTTTTGTGTGAGCGTTGTGAGCAATGCTCTGTTTTTTGCACATATTGCATATTAGATTGTAAATATGTGCATGACCATTAATGCGAAATCTGATATGAAGATCACTTTATTTTATTATTGCTATTATGTGAGCAAAAAGTACATTAATATGCAAGTTTATGTGTGTTTTGGTATAAGCAGACACAACAGGACATCTTCTGATCAAATCATCATCGTAATTATTATTTATATTTTTTATCTGGTAGGCTGTATTTGAGTTAAAATGCCATCATCACCCTCATTCTGGCAAAAAAAAAATAACAACGCAAATTTTTGGAATGTTAAATGGCATAAGTTTGGATTTTTACTGTTATCATTGTAGATCAAGGAATTGGAAAAGTAAGTAATGGATTGTACTGGTGGAGTTTTTTGACAGAAGAGGTTGATTATCTTCTGGAATTGAGATAAATGGTATCAAGAAAGAAGTAAGAAAGAATGTGATTCTTTTAGTAAGTTAGCTTGATAAAAACCAGACAAAGAATTGTCAACATCTATTACTAATGTCTGGCAGTGCGGAAACTTCATAAGATGTCCTGAAAGGTGTTGTGATATTTGCTGCATGGAATTTTATATTTATGGTCATGTTGGTATCATATCACTATCACAAATTGTAATGATTATTATTGCAAGACTGTTCTTCTTGTTTGACTTTTTTTCTTTCGTGAGAATGTGAGCATGAATATTATAACGATATTTAAAGAATAAACGACAAGTTGATAAATGCACTGGTTTAGTGATGGGAAGTTGGGATAGGTAGCTTTACCGCACCAGAAACAGCACAGTAATGTTAATTAATGATAAAGTCAAGACGTCTCCCTCAATTGAAAAATGACAGGTAGCTCTTGTGTCTTGTGACCAGAAGCTTGCATTGTACATCCCTTTATTTTTTAAGATGCCAATTCCCGTGAAGTAGTACTAGTTCATTTCATTGTTAAGTAAACAATACTACAACTCATTCGGTTCCATTCTTGACCTTAACTGTGATATAATGCTGGTGGCATGGTAAGTAAGTAAGTAGAGTGACTGAAATGGACAGCTCTGCGACAGACATAGCTGTCGCAAATGACATGATGCGGCAATTTGATGCAAGTGATAAGCAAAATAGAGCAGAAGTATTTTTATATGGATGGATGGAGGAAGATACACCTTATCATTATAATCATTATTTTTTTATTTATTTTATCGTCATGAAAAATCTATTGCATTCTTCTTTCCCAATATAGTACCTAATCGTTATTATATTTTTTATTGATGAAGAGGGTGCAGGTGGTGAAGAAGATGTGTATCTGTAAGGTGCTCATGTCAGTTGTTGTGCAGAGGGCTTATTAAAGAATCTCAGCTCGTGTAGGTAACAACAATAATAATAATAATAATGAAGACGATAGGAAATTGACTTCCGTGTATGTTTATTTGAGCCGATGGTACTTGATATTGACAAGGGAAATTATAATGGCTGTATGTTTTTATTGAGCTTACTCATAAAAGCCACAAGTCGTGATTAGATCAATTACTGTATTATCAGTACTGTTCTTGAGCAACCCACCCACACACTCACTTTGCATATCAAATCAAAGATTCCTAGCATTTAGCTTACACTAATTTAGTCGTTAGACGCGTTATCTCTTTGAAGTTACAGGATTTGTAGGTGTTTAGGTGAATTGTGGGAAAGAGTGAAACGCTTCATTACTTTTGGCAATTAGCTGGTAGTACCAGCCTGGTACTTACACAGTAAAGTAAGTTCCGTTGCTCTCTGGGAGAAATATACAAGTTCATATCATAGTTTTCTTTTTCTACACACTGTGGGTTGATGAGAAGATAAGGACATCAAATGAATGACATGCAACAATTTGCTTCTGTCTTCTGTCCGACGATAAAGGCAGATGGTAAGAGTGAAGTGTTTTTATCGCATATTTGCGTGTGTGTCAGTAGAACAAACATCCGCAGTCTGGTCCACTTTGATAGTGCGAAATAAAGCTATATTGCTTGACACTCTGGCAATCCAAATGAAAAAAATAATTAAGCCATTCAGACTTTTATTGACTTTCAGTCGCTGGTGCAATGATCTCTTCCACTGAAAAAAGCCCCTCTTCCTTTTTAATAGCTTTTTAAAATGTCGCTATAAAAATGTGAACGACTTTCCTTAAGCTTATTGCACTCACTCCTTAACTGATTATGATTGAGGATATTATATGGTGGTGGGTATAAAAGTGGATGATCTCATTGGTTATGCATGTGTTCCTGATGTAAGGAAAATGAAAAAGCAGACACAGCACACAGTAGTATGAAACTGAAAATTGTCATTTTAGAGAAAATGAAATTGAAATCTAATGAGTATCTTGTCATATCGCCTTACGTTCGTCATAATCATCGTTTTATGCTGTCATTTAATAGCCCAATTATGGTTATGGCTTTTAATTATTTTTATTTCTACATACTTGAACAGGATTATAATTACAAAGGGAATTAGAGACATAATCATCGTTTTATGCTGTCATTTAATAGCCCAATTATGGTTATGGCTTTTAATTATTTTTATTTCTACACACTTGAACAGGATTATAATTACAAAGGGAATTAGAGAAAGCTGAATTTACAGAAACAGTTTGGTTTATAAAGGAAAATGACGATACCAGATTGCAATGTAGCATCCATTAATCTTTGCAAAATTACTAAATAACTTTGTGAACACTGATTGGCATTAGTACGCGGAAATGTAAATAAAACACGTAATGTATACAAATCAAATCAAATTTATTATTCACGGCTCATCTCAACGAATACGTTTGGCTTTTGAGAAATCATACGCTTCGTTGTTCGGTTTGCCTGTTTCTCGCTTTTAAGACATGCATGCAGGTCAAGGTGATAGGGAAAATAATCACGATGACTTTTTGGTGTGGCGACCATACCGAGTAGTACGTACCGGCTTGGGCCTCTGGGCCTTNATACAAATCAAATCAAATTTATTATTCACGGCTCATCTCAACGAATACGTTTGGCTTTTGAGAAATCATACGCTTCGTTGTTCGGTTTGCCTGTTTCTCGCTTTTAAGACATGCATGCAGGTCAAGGTGATAGGGAAAATAATCACGATGACTTTTTGGTGTGGCGACCATACCGAGTAGTACGTACCGGCTTGGGCCTCTGGGCCTTTTCCTGGCTTTTCTCACATAAGGTAAAACTAGCTTAGTAAAATTTGTTGAGTAACAGGATCAGGTACAGTTACCATAATACTACTACTACCAAATCTAATAATGCTAATAAGTAGCTTCATATGGCGCAACAATCAGCAGCATGTAAAAGTGTTCAGCATGAGATGAGATTAGTTTCTGATGGTAGTAGTAGTGATATAATACGCAATAAGAAGTATGTTCGGTCAGGAGACGAGTTTAATATTTCTTGTTTTCTTGTTTGTTGTGAACAATAGGCGGTATTAAAACACCCTTTGTTTTACCTTTGTTACCTTCTTCGTATTCAGTCAAGTCAGAATTGAGAAAGAAAAATGAGTGTATACGCTTATTTCATCAGTGCGTTTGTCTGGCTTCATAAAGCATCTTGTCTCTACAGATGCAAAAAGGTAGTATGAAACCAAATAGATAACAATGAGTAGATTAATGGATTTGGTTGTGAGATCTTCTTACGCCCACTCACTCACTACCTGATTCACTGACTTCTTCTTCGTGCTTGCCGACAACAAATTAAATGTCCAACAACTATGAACTAGAAGAGAAAAAAGTCGCACTTGTTTATTATTGTGTACTTGCCCTTGCTCACATGTAATATGTAGATTAGATGTATTAATTGAACTTGAGGCTAAATTGTTCTTTACAAGAATTAAGAAATATATTTTCCTGCCACTGCCACTACTACTGCAATTGCAAATGGAATAAAGATGAGACTGATAGGCAAATATTGTACGATTAATTGCTATACTGCGTGCGTTTGCTTATTAAGGGTACTTTAATAAGTTTTGGAAGGCAGAAAGCATAATGCGCCCTTCAGAAGTCCGTCATGCGTGCGACACAAAAGTATTATATTTCCTGAGCAGTCCTCCTATTTTTATTAACGTGATTGCCTGCAATAATAAACGACAGCATTATTTAATGAAATTAATGAAATGTAGGTACCTATTCATTCTTGGCGTATCACCTTTGTTTTGTTTAGTATTGTCTAAATGTAGTCAAGATTTTTCAAAAAATATAATTAATTAGATAAATGAAGAGGAATTAGTATGAAGGATGCATGCTGACTAGTAATAATAATATAGATGTTAGAATTTTGGAAATGAAGTACATAAAGTATGTGCAGTCGTAGTGCAAAGGGCAGCGATAAAGTTTATTGTGTCCATATTTAGGAAGCAGAAGAGGAGCAGGTCCAAGTTTAGCAGGAAAAACGGTGTCCATCTTCGGAAGCGAAAAGAAAACGTAGCCATCCATATAGTGATAATAATGTTTGCTCTGTTGCAGTTGTTGTAGTAGTAGTAGTAGCACTTTTCATGAAGAAGTTTTGTTTGTGAATTGGTATGATGGACAAGGTCAGCATAGTCAGCAATCAGCAGAGTTGAGAGATTATGCAGCTGAAGAAGAAGAACAGAAATGGGAAATGAGATGCGATAAAGAAAAGAATGGAAAGAGAGAAGTTCTTTATTTATGGATGGTTTAGAATATAGAGAGATTTGGAGATGCATGGAAATGTTGATGGGATGATGTGCCTTTTCATTATTGTCTTTGAGATAACAGTAATGGGCATATAATTTGACACCCAATGTGGATCATAACAAATCAGCCAATGGCAATAGATCACTGTAATAATAACAGTGAATAATGTCATGCTGTAGTGCACGTGTGTGCACTGCATGCTTATTATTAGTTTTATTTATATTTTTTGACGTTACTGTACTATCAAAATGATCTGCAAGGTATAATCACACGATGCGATGTGTATATGTCTGGCTGTTTAAAATTGATGGACAGATGACGAACGACGGAAGAAGTCTGCAGTGGATCCTTATTTATTTACTAATTCTCTATATTATTATATTATACACTCTCTATACTTGTGTATCTGCATCTTAATTTTTTAATGATACATACCTCGTCTGTTCTTTTTCATGAAGAAGCCCATAAGCGCAGCGCATACACGTACTCTATATCCGTCTTGTTACTGTCTATAGTTTATACAGTTGAAGGTCAGTAGTACACTCATTGATCCTTTCATGCCAGCCCGTGCTTAGAATTTTTCCGTATTGTTGTATGTAAATTAGTAAAAAGGAGATGGATTATAACGGTTACACCGTTATGGAATAAAAGGGATCAATGGAGTGAGTCAAAAATGAATCCTCATGCCATGACTGGCTGGATAATTGATGTCATGCGGAGTTTTGTTTTTGTTCATGTTCTTATTCAGCTTGTGAATTGTAGAATAAGAAAGGGTGACCTGACTTAGTTGACATTGGCTTTGGATTTAGCTAATAATTTCTCAGGGATTCTACAGACTATTATACAGTTGATTTAATTGACGACGGGGAAACAAAATGTCAACCATGTAGTATTAGTATAATTTGTATAGAGTAGGTATGTAAATGATAGATTGAAGTCCAATCCCTTAAGTTTCTTTTCATTTGCAAATGACGTCATTCGAAAAACTACCACTGACTAAAACCTATTGTTCCTTTGGAAGAAGAAAAAAATATAATTTTTCTAATGGCCACGATCCACGATACTTCCATATTTTTTTCCCTTGTTGGAATGAATGATCATATTTATTCCGTATTCTTCCCTAAACTTTCATTCAGTTCTCTTCTGCAGTCCAGCTAGGTGGGTTATACTAACATCGCATCGTGCAAAGTCAGGTTGGTGCTCTCTTCCCCAACTTCTTCAACAACAGTAGTGATAAATGAGCTTGTCAGTGATAGCCTAAGCTCAGCATAATATTCCAATCTCCACGCTTGTACCCAGCCAGCGTTGCGTTGTCGTTTTTTTTGTTTAGAGGCTTGTTGGTGTTAAGGCTTCAATTTACATTGCTACCTGCTCTTTTGTTTGGATTGTAACGCTTGAAGATAAAAAAAAGTGAATAGGTGTTATTAATAGCACGTGCCGTGAAAACCTAATAGACAAAAAGGCATTCTTCAGCTTCGCGTCGCGTCCGTCCATTTTTGATCGTTCGTCATCACAATTGTATATTATGCATGCATACATTTTTATAAGTGATGAACATTGTTGGCACTGTTGTAATAAAAATGGGAGTCTGTTTGTTCCTCTTACTAACGAGAAATATTGATGATTTATATTAAGAATCTATATAGGTAGGTGAGAAAAGTCACCATTGTCGATTGTCATCATCGTCAAAGAAAGATGTATTGTTGTGCGCTTGTTTGTTGACATGCATGTCTGTTTTTTCTGCAAAAATGGGCACTTCAGCTCTTGTCACCCTGTTATGGCATGATGCATTATAATACATAATAGTATACCAAATACAATAGTACAAGTAAATCTTTTTTGTCTCAAGTCAAGATCCCATGCATATTATTACCATTATAGTGTACACAGTGCTTTTGTGCCATGACCAAATATACAAAAACAGTTTTTGAACTTGACATTACCGTGTCGCTGAGTGCAAGGAAGCTTCCATCTTAAAGCATAAGGGCAGAATGTCAATGGCAATGACAAAAAATAATTGTCCCGCTATTGACTAAAAGTAGGTAGGTATATATATTTTTCCAAGAGGAAAATGGATAAAGAAGGATTTTTGTCTGCTAATTTTGTCTGTACAATATAGACAAAAATAGCCTGTGTCAATTGAGGTGTACAATGACACTATGAACTTGGCCATTTTTATTGATATTTATTACGTGATTCAGGTGGCCTCCTATTACCTTAACCTTGTCTAGCTTTGCTAATTTGCTAATTGAAAATCGAAGAAAAAGAAAATAGGTATGTAATGGTAATAGGGAAACGTACAAATTGTTTGGTGGGGGCCTTGATAAAAATTTGCGTGCATAATTTGACGAAAATTGGATATCTCTAGTTTGTGATCTCTGTGTTAACAAGAAAGAGAAAAAAAAGAACAGTTGCATTTTGCACTTGTCGCTTGACTTACCTACTTTACGTTTGGGTTAGGTTAGTTAGAATTTGGCAAAACGATCTCATGTCACGCAATTTAAAAGAGCAAGAGGAGTAGGTAGCTGTAAAGCAGGAAAAAGAGATGACGTCTGGTGTAAAGTGTGAAAAAGATGAAGAGGGTGTTGTCTTTTCTGTTTCCAAAAAGATTAATAATACTACCAGTTTTTTTTCCTGCCTGGTGGACGCGTGTGTACGTGATAAAACTGCGCTCTGGTTCTGATTATGAAGAAATGCATAGCAGATCCTTATCATAACTTTTACGCGACTTTAATAAAAAACGGTGCAATTCATTCATATTCAAAGCGGTTGTCTAATTAGTTTGTGCGTTGTTGTTGTTGTGGGTGGCTAGTGATCTGTAATTTTTATTACTCAATCACGGAAAAATATTGGAGCACAAATTCCAAAGGAATGAATTACGACTCTTTGTTCAGTTGGATGGTTTTTTAATCTCATGTAGTAAACTTATATCTGACAAAGGCAGAGAGCACTTGTCAGCGCCACGCCACACTTGTTTGACAGTGGTAGTTTACATGCAATTAAGCTTTTAAAATGAAATTTAATTTTTACTGGCTTACTTTTGAAAAAAAAGATAATAACTAGCGAATTCTTGGAGCTTTGTAGAATTAAGTATTGTACGTTGGCTATGTATGTCTCGGTTTACCTTGAAGAGGCTTTTTAACCGGTTAAGTGTATTATCACTTAAAGCTTTGCTTCTGTTTTTTTGCTTGTGTTGCTTTATGCTTGTTGCTGATTGCTGCTTCATTGGATGATGGTGTTAATTTCTGTGTGGGTAGTTAATGGGACTTCTTTACCAACGTCGGCCTATCTATTTATCTATCTCCAAGAAATTTATCGTCATAAAGGCTTTTGTTCTTTTTTCCTGTGAACAAATACAGGCGTTCCCTCAACGGCGAGTTGAATCGGTGCTATCTTCAACCTAATTTTTTACTTGTTGTACGTATGTACCTCGTTTTGCTGGGATCATTGTATTTTCCGTTCTGACAATCTAAAGTACTCATAGTCAGTCGTCGTCGTCACCAGAAAGAAAGAGAGAGAAAAAAACGATTTTTGTTACCTGCTATGATGCTATTTCATGATGATTACCGGATGATCATCATCACCACTCAGTACCTGGTCAACAACATTCAGTTAAATTGGCTTGAAGAGAGTAGACGTTGATTTTTTCTAAAGGAATCAGCGGTCATCTCTCATTTCGTAACGTAAAGGAAACCCCGAAGGGAAAAAGGAAGTTACCTGAAAAATATTTGAGTCATCTAATAATATTCGTGGTAACGCTAACGCCATAACGTTTCAGTCAGTCCCCTGTCGCTGTCCACCTACTACTAAACGAGTAAAGTAAGCGCTAAGATCAGTCTTCTCTTGGCGAGGTCGCTTCAAGCAGTCGAATCGCAGAAGTAGTAAAAAAAAGCTTTATATATTCTTTCGGAGCCGGACGAGATCTCATCTTGAATGACCATCATGGGAGTTTTAACCATTTACGAGTAAGAAAATTAACGAAACCAGTAAAAAACAAAAGGTTTTTTAAACCCTCTCTTACATAATTTCTCAACAATAATCGTAAAAGTGTACAATAAAATTGAATAGTTTTAATTATCGTAATGGCATATAGGAGCATAAAAATAGCATAAGATTGACAAGTAACTTTAAAAACATTGCTTTTCGAAGATATTTTTACGACATGGTAAATGGCAATTTGTTGTGCAAGCGTTTATAAGTAATGATCTTTCCATTTTCGTTCCATGTATAACAATATCTTGTGTGTATCATAAACAGGAATTTTTTCAAGTGATAACGTTCGAAAAGTAGGTTAAGCTTATAGGTACATACATAAAGGCACATATAATACAGTGTAAATCAACAGTCAACCCATTCTGACATTTTTTGGTTGCAGTTTGCCGAGTAGAAAAATGTTTATTGGTGTTTTATTGCCATGATTGGATTAGGTTTCCACACACATGGATTGTTTGTGGTCTACCCATCGCTATTATATCATCCAAGTGTGAAGTCTGAGATGCAGATGCTTTCTCTTATTGCATAACTTTTAAAACCTTTTTTTGTGAGTGTGCCCTTCCCCTTCTAGATTCATATGAATAAGTACATACAAATGTGCAAAAGAGGAGAAGAGGAATGAGTGGTTTAATGAGTTTATGCGAGGCTTCTTTTTTGCGGTAAGAGAGAGAGAGAGATGAAGTAATACCCTTTTACGACCTTATAATGTGGTTAAATAGATTGATATGATGGATGTTTATATAGGACATAAGCTAGTGTGCTAATCTGCGAAATAACAGAAACCTCACAAAGTCATTCATTAGCAAAGCAGAAATTCAGCATTTGATGATTAGTACAGCGTTGCACACAGTTAAACTTGTATTGACTGGAATATTATCATGGAAGGTTTTGCAAGATAGGGAATCGTGATGGAAAAAATTGAAAGAAAGAGTGGAAAAAGTTATCTTCTCGCTGCAAAAGACTTTATAAATAGCTAGTTGTATGAACTCTTTTACTCATAAACCAAGTATATAGAGAGGCATATAATTTGTGATAACATTTAAACGTGTTTAAGCATGTATAAGTAATTCAGTAAAGTAAGTCAGTGCCTTCGAAGAAGAAAAATTAAATGGTTTATTAAACAAGGATAAAGATAGGTACATGTGTGATCAAGGCATATTATGCGCTTGTCTGTGTGTTTCTTCTCTCTGTCTCTCTAAAAAGATTGAAAACCACTCTTGATTTTCATAAGAAGTCACAAGTCAAAGTATTTATCATGCTTATGCTTAGAAAAAGTTTTAAATATCATGGACCATCACCACCGCTGCCACCGTCGCCACATGTTCCAGAAGTGAGAAGAATCTCCAGTGGTACTTGTGTCTCTTTGTGTTTTAGGCAGGCAGCATCAGTCAAATAAGCCAGATTGTTATAAAAAAATGAAATGTGGTGGTAGTATGCTGGGTTCATTTGAACCCCAGCAACAACACTACTACTACTACACATTAATCAATTGAACGTTAATATATTTCCAGCAAAAAAGCAAAGTGGTGTGGTTTTTTTCTTTGGTGGTGGTTTACACATGTCTTCTTGTTATCGCCAAGAGTGAAGAAGGTTGTGGTGGTGTGGAAGAAAGAGTGACACGGCCTTTTTTTGCTTCTGTTTGATGCATCATATTACAAGACGAAGAGAGAGATGCATGCACATAAATTTTGTTATCGTTATTGTTTTTGTTTATTACTGATCACATTACGATGATGATGGTTATGTTTTTATGAGTTTGTATTGAAAGGGGAAAAATATGTAATAAGTCACCGAACTGTAAAAGGCCTTTCTTATCATGGGGTAAAGAGCACAACGACTAATCAAATCACCAGAGCCAATGACAGCATAACAAACTTTTAGTGTGTGCGTGCACAAAGAAAGATGCATTACCACCACCACCAGCAGTCAGTAGCATTTGGCGTTGGAAAAGGATTTATATATTTTTTGTGGTTTTGTTAGTTGGTTGACAAAGGCTTCCTCTCTTCAAGACAATGTGACGAAAACTCATTGTGATATATATGTGAAGAGAGAAAATTTGTCGCAGCGTGATTTTTTTTTACTTGGTGACATTATTTGTGGCAGTAGTATGTAGTCCAGTAGAGAAGGATGTACTGAAACCTCAAGCAAAAGAGGCTACGTCATCACAATTTAAATTTTCATATTTAAAATGCAAAGTCGTGACTAGTTTTATTGGCAAAGTTTTGCTGATGGTGTTGACTGTTGACTGGTTAATTGGGAAGATCATAATGTCAAAATTGTTAGGCTTGCTAGGGTACTCTAGTTATCCAGGCGGTGTGGTGTTGATAGGAGAAAGCCGGAACAAAGGCTTTCCTAACATAATTCGTTACTGTTATAGTAATTGTCATCTTTGCTACTGCGATAATGTTCATGGGTCTTTGTAATGTCAAATGTTTTGGCAAATTGAGAATTTCGAGGGGAAGGTGAGCAATGAGCATATATTTTTATGAAATGCACAATTCATACATAACTTAGGATGTCATGTTATAATGTGTAAAATGAATGGAAGTTAAAAAGTGTGGGTATACTTTTACTGTCTGATGCATTCTCTTTTTCGAAATATAATTACGGTAAGTGTGAAAAGGTTGATTTGTGAAAGCAAATGATGTTTTAAATTGGGGTATTGTGTATGTGCCAACTCTCAATAGCGACCGGAAAGAACGGCGTAGAAAGACAAATCGTACCGAGAGGGATTCCAACTCTCCATCCGATTCGTCTTCAACAAGGTCGTCCAATTTAAAGTCCACTCACCATACCACTAATAATAGTCATCTTCACAACAATAAGAAAAATAATTTGAGCACGCATCATCACACCACGACAAATAATCGAAGACGGAAAGCATCCTACTCCAGTGAGGTAAGAAGAGCAACTTTTTTCTTTAACTTTTTTTATTCTAGACTTATATATTTATTATTGCATATATCGCGTGTATATTATATCTGTATATAGATTTTTTGGCATTTTTAGGATGATGATTCATATATTTATTATTAGTGCTTTTATCGATCGTTTCAGAAATTAGGCAGATTTTTTTTACTTTTTGTTCGTTTAGGCTTTAGCATTTGAACACATTTTTTTATTAGGTGCCAAAAGACCCCTGTTGATCTTTTCAATATAAATAACTATTTTGAAAGATAAAATTGGTTCTTTACCCTTGAAACCTAAAAGCAAAAGAAGTTAGAATATTTTATTTCACTAATTGAATAAAAAAGTTCCAGAGAGAGAGAAAAAGAATGTTTGCATATTTTTGGTACGATATTAACAATAGCTATACTAAAATTTACGATCCAGAGAGAAGACTTGTTGGCAGTTACGTCGCGTTGTTTGCACGGGACTAAAAATATGTTTTTGTCTGCCGACGTATGAAAAGGCAACGCCACAACAATGATTGAGTTTACATAAATAACTTACCTATGCATAAAATTTACCAATATTGTTATATCACACAGATATTCTTAAAGATGTTTGCAAGTATGTGTGCAATGTTCAGGCATCGTGATAATAAATTTTTCATTTTACTGACTGACCATTATTATTACATGGAGCCGTTGAAACGTTCAGGGTCTCACACATTCATAAAAACGACCACGCTCATTAGAGTATAGAAGGCTTTTCTAATAGTTTATGGAAAGGATGAAATAGGAAATTAGGTAGTGGAAGAAGAAACGAACAAGCAAAATGGAGCATTATATGATTATGATGTGTGAATGAGCAAAAGCTTGATTTATGTGACGATCGCTTACATAAAAGGTTACGTTGTTATGAGTGGACGAGACGAGTAATGTGTATTTGGGAAAAAATTGAGATGTTACAACTTGAGTGTTATACGGAGAGAGAGATATTTTTCACAAAAAGTACCATTTACACAACTTTTAGCTAGCAGAGCATTAGTTTTTAAGTAGATGGAAGCAAAATATTATTTTTATGTAATCTGAAGTAAGAAGAGAAAAGATGAAATATTGTATAAAACTGAAAAATAGTACAGAATGGACAGATTTACCAGACAGAAAGGGCCTATAGGGCAGTATTCATATAATAGCATATTATGTACAAGAAGTTCGGTTTTGTTGAAAGGAAAATTGTTGGTGATGACGGTGGCCAAAGATGCACTCTAGATTTTTATCCTTTCTGCTCTGGTTATGTTCTGTGGATGATATATGATGGAAATGGATGGAGGACCGGGATATATGAGGGTGGGAGGCGAGTTGATTTGTATAATGAATTGAATGTTTAGCTCATTAGAAAATGAGGATGATCAAATGTTGAACAGGGGCAGAAGGAGGAAACCTGTGCATTGCCTAATGTCTAAATCAGAACGTCTGCTGTTATTGTGACTGGTCTCAATTCTCCTCTTTGATAAATAATTATTATGCCCTGCATTATTGGAACATATAAAGCGAATGCAACCAACATTGATTTGATTTTGGTGTTTTGCGTTGTTCGTTTAATGCGATGGTTCCGTTTGTAGTTTTATAGCTATTTTTAACAAGCCTTTTTTTCTTCTTCTGTTTTTTGTGTGAAGATGATTTTTTCTCGAGGATACGGATGATGGATCGTCTGGTTTATGCCAATCATGTTGTTTTTTATAACTGTGTACAAAATCTCCGATCTTGTATACATTACACGTGTTTTTCTTATGGAGAGGAGAAACTAGAGAATCAGAAATCGTGTTGGCTGATGATGACCAGTAGTGTTAAAAAAGTAGTGGCGGTGATTCTCCGAGGTTTAGTGTAGGTATATATATGTACATTTTTATGGTAAAAAATGGTTTTTCTTCTTCTTTGGGATGGATTCATCTTTCAAACTAAACGTTCATCTACTAATAATTGGTTTGGTCACGTCATTATACACAATGGTTAAAAAACTGGGTTATAATGTTGTGTGGTTTCACACAGGAATCAATTATGGTTCCGATTGCTATGTAAGTGTTAAAAGTGGCGAGTGGGTACTTTTTCATAGAAAACAATTTGGAATTATTTGCTGCTTGTTATACAACAGAGCTGTCACCACCACCACCATCCTCCCGAGCTGCCACCCAAGAGCGCATTTCATCGCTTCTCACAATCTTGTACCAGGCCTCAGACAGCACTGGAATTGTACAGAAAGTGAAAACAGATAAATTAGAATGGGATTTGACCCGATAAAGTGCAAAAATGTAACCCTTGACTTACTGCTGCTGTTCGTGTACAAATGGCGTATGGCTCACTGTTTATCTTCGCATCAGATTTTCTCTATTGAAACAGTTTTTCCGTTTGATTATTCGCATACATTTCATTTCCATGATCGTCCTGCTATACTCGTTGTTCTGCTGGTACAGAAATGGGATACATAATGAAGACGACCCAGATAAGCAATGCTTTGGGTATGACACATTTAGGAGAAGTTTTGTAAATGTCGTAAATATTATGATGTGATGTGGTACGGCAAGCTGTTGACATGCATGCTAAAGTGTACCTGGCTTTGGCATATGGATTTAATCCGCTTTTGTCATATCAGGTCATACCTCTTCCTCTATTTCATTTTAATTGTGTTGTTCATATAAGGTTAATTATTGCAGTTTGTGATTGAAGGAGAATACAGATAAAAGTTGCATTGTACAAATTTCCGCGTGATGGTACGGTACCACTTTCTCTACTTTTGACATCCCCTTCAGTTAGCGGTTCATCTGCTGATAGTGAACGTAAGCTGGGAAAATCTGACTACCTTTTTTGCTATCACTGTCTTATCTTCATCATTTGAAATGAATGAGGTAGTGTTCCACCAACCAAAACAGAAGGGTCACCAGTTGTCAGGAAAAGGTGTGAGAATTAGCATTTTTCTTCAGATAGTGTGCAG
>JAHZMV010000455.1:0-10549 GCA_027743765.1 Coecobrya sp. COE2
AACCACAATTAGCAAATTGGATTTATTGGAATCACCACATAGAATCATCAAACTTACCGCAGTGTACATCATGGTAGCACCAGTCTGGAAATCAAACCAAGAAAAACAGGTGAAAATTCAGTTTATTTTTAATTAATTAAAAGCAAAGTAAATCATATAAAATATTTCGCCAAGTAAATTGTACCAATGTATTTAAAAGGTCGAATCTACAAATTCTTGATTATCAACCTTCCGTATCATGAAGGGTCTTCATTGAAGACATACAGAGAAATAAACTTGCACCCAAAATTTCAATGGCACACATTTATGTTCAAAGTTGGCAAGAAAGTTTACGTTAAAAAGATAAAATTCCTGCAAGTTGATAGAATAACGCTTTGATTCCTACTAACCCATTTACTGATAATCATGCTCACGATATAAATATATTACGTGTATGAAATAGGAAGCTCACTATTTATTTACATTTCATTTCATTTCATTCCGGACAGGGCAATAGGAACATATTAAAGTTTTATACTTGTGAAAAATACCTGGTATTTTAATTCACAAGTTTTACCAAAAATCTAAAAGTCAAATTGCAAAAAATGTATAGGTGAATCCCATGCGGCTGCAGAATATTTTATTTTTTGTACCCTCTTATTCATTCACTGAATACATAACACCATTTTGTCTAAAGATGAAAATTATAGACTTTTGCTAACATTCTGCTGACCTCCTTTTTATCCTTTTATATCAGAAAACCTGGAGAAAGTTATTCTAATGCAAATTAGATTACCCAATCTACTATTTCAAATCCTTTTTGTGACTACCTACCGCATCATCGCCATTCCTGTTGCACTTTGTAACTTTCTTTTTCTATACATTTTTTATACATTATGCAACCCTTTTCCCCATTCATGCAACAAAAAGGTTTTTACTTTGGTTGACTTGAGTGTGATTGTGAAAGATGTCATCATGTCATCATACTAATATAATAAATTGAAAATAATGTATTCCATTTGGGTCAACAAGAAGTCCTTGATTCACATTTTCAAGCTTAGGTACATGTTATATCTTCCATCTTTCTGCAAATCGTATTTGCTGTATGGTAAAATATTATTTCATCCAGAATTTCCGTGTTGCTTTATTCAAGCATGTCTGAGTCTAGCTTATTGTTCTAACTGTCAAACCGTGAGAATTTTAAGAATGGTATTATGCATGCAGGTAGAACGTCTATGATAATAATATTTAACAAGCAAGCTAAAACGTGTGACCCATCCAATTGTGTAAGAGTTCAGGGGATATAAAACCAAAGAGCTGACTAGAGACAATGAGCAAAATGCTGACATGCTGACGACAATAGGTACCTGCTATGATTTCTGTTGTCACAAAACAAAAGGATAACGAGATGAAAATCTATTTGACATGAAGCAAAATATCCCTAAAGAGTAGCGAGTGGTGAAGGAAGAAGAACAGGAACCAGAATACCAATTTTGTTTTCGTACACAGACAAAGTATTTAGGTAAGTATATACATATACTGCAATATATGTACATTATATACCTACACCTAATCTCAGTTTGTCAAGTAATGTTTCCCCAGTTAAATCAAGTACGTAAAGTTCCAAATTATGAAATTAAATGAGCACAACTCATCAAAATCGCATTTTGGGAACTGTGTTGGAAACTGGTATAATCATCAATATAACCTCGGTTTAAAGGGGATCAGTGTATGATGGTTTAAGTTGAGGCATGGGCATGTGGTGCCGTTTTGTTAAGAGAAATTCCTCTTCTGCATGTAGTAGGAATTCACTAAATTAATCAATAGCACATGGCTAAAATGACAAATTCCTCTATCACAATCCAATGAGCTCTCATCTGAAAACTTTTTGCTCACCGGAGTGAGTGAATAATTTTGTCCCGAAATGAAACCTTCCTGGAAAGTTTAGATAGGAAAGGGAAAATACCAACCCGTGTAGTAAATTAAATTGTGTGTGCTAAAATACCTCATCTTAATTTACGACATTTTCTGGGTTTTGTGGAAACCAGCAAACCAAAAACCAGTAAAACATGAATCCTGATTCATTCCATCTTTTATATATTTTCTTCTGTATTTTTCCAGATTACTGGTCATCAGTGTAAAAAACTGCTTTGCCTCTCTGCTTCTATGAAATCAGCTTTTCTATATCAATTCTACAAAAGACGAATACATGCATATATGCTTTTTCAACAAAAAGTAACCCAACCTCAAAGAATTTTGTGATTCAAAGTTTAACGGAAAGAGAAAACTATGAATTCAGTAGAGTCTGTTTTGCGCACAATGAAAATGAACTAGAGTTCATACATAGGCATTAAGGGATGATGACACAACAGTCACGCATTTTTCTGAGAGAAGTCAGCAAGATAAAATATTGCAGGATAACCTTGAAGTTTGTCTGTGACTCCCTTAAACTAACTACATAAATCTTGGGGAGGTGTATATAAACCGTGTTATTTGTCCTAGACCGAGATCTATTCTTTAGTAGAATCCATTTAGAAAGTTTCACGACAAGACAACTACAAGTTGCGGCGAGAGAACATCATTTTCTTTCATATATACATTCTTGGAGACGAAAGAGCTCATCAAAAGTCGGGTGGCATTTGCTGCACAGAACAATTTATACAACCACCATCGGCATGAGATCTTATATAAGTGGTTTAGTTTGATCAGTTTTTGAAGATTGATGGTCTAAGTATTTTCTGGAGATCGGAGACTCTGGAAGCAAGCGGCATGGCATACACCAACAAATAGATGTACCATAAGTTAAAGTATTTCACGTCAAATGGGAAGAAAATGAAATGCGAGTTCTGCCTGCGAAGACATATCGAGCTGTCCACAGTTGGAAACGATTTTTTTGTATTCGCTATTCGTTGTTGCAAGCGTACAATAAGTTTGCTTTTATTTACATGGAATTGCAATAATCTTCCCTATAGGTTTGCTAGCTTCTTTGCTAAGAAATGTTCTCGTTTCTTATTGTTCGAACAATCTATTCATTTACTGTACTATTCTATAATATACTCTAATAAATATTCTATTCCTTTACAATTCTAATATTATATGACTAATGTACACACATTCTATCAAACATGATCTATATTCTTCTCTCGAACTTGGAAAACATCCGGTTACATTTCCTTCCTGCAAACACGTTTCGTTTTCTATATTACTTATCTTC
Organism: Coecobrya sp. COE2; assembly: GCA_027743765.1. Classification (NCBI taxonomy): domain Eukaryota; kingdom Metazoa; phylum Arthropoda; class Collembola; order Entomobryomorpha; family Entomobryidae; genus Coecobrya; species Coecobrya sp. COE2. The sequence goes on from JAHZMV010000455.1 coordinate 3,194, forward strand.
CTGTAGTTTCATGTCAAATGTAAATTCGTGTTTTATTAGAAAAGTACAAAAACGCGAAAATTTATTGCCTTGCCGTTTTGTTGTAATATGCAAATTCCAGAAAGGCCATTGGCCATTTTTTACCTGGAGAAAAAATTATATGTGTATTCCTAAACAAAATACCCACGGAAAATTACTTTAATTGCTAACAGGAGTCAGTAGCCTGACCAGACGGTAGCACAAATACAGATTGGTTTAGATTCCACAAGCCGACCTTGAAAAAGTAATGCTGATCATACGCTCAATCTTGTCCTGACATAAGTATTTTAATGTAGTACTTGCTTCTGTTTATACACAACAAGAGTTAGAGTCAAATCATATTAACTTTTTGGCTAGCCATTACATTATTATCAATTTTATGACAAACAAATTATCTGCCATAAAACAATCACGTAATACATTATACTAAACAACGGAGCACATCTTTACTTCTAGCATCATCTTAAAACATCATCATCAACCTTTCAGACCTACTTTTGCCGTACATTGTTGTCGTCTCCACTTCAGTGTCAATGCCAAGGTCATCGTACCTCCTAAACATTGTTATTCTCAGCTTATCTGTCAGTAGAATAAATAAAGCTACTGTGAATCTACTGTTGCAATGGCTAGAGAAAAAAAGCTGATCTGCATTTGAAAAGAAACAAAAACTAGTATACTGGCATGCATCCACCAGAATGATAATGGGGCACGATTTATAGACAGGGAGTTGGCCTCATAAATCCTCCATTTTAACAATGGCCACCGGTCAGTCCGGCCCATATGCATGGATTGCTCCTGACTCATCATTTTCATCATTCTTGTCATCATTAAATCGAGTTCAATCAAAGTAGAGGATTTTTTGTGCATATTTTAGTTAAAATAGTTTGGAGTCTGTACGGCCGAACGAATAGGTATTCATAAACTCATTTATTATTACAAACTAATTTCTTATCATCAAATTAACGATCGTAACATCTCAGCTCAGCTAATTTTTTTTACCATCTTACGATCTACCTTAAAATAAAAACTCAGAAAAAATGTTTTAAGATGCGATGTATAATATGCGGATATATTCGTGGTACTTGCGTAGACGATGGTGCCACTGTTGGTCGCCATCCGTCGGTCTACAAAAACAACAGAATGCAATCTCTAAATCGCAAAATCTGACTGAGTAAAGGTGTGTACTACATAAAATCTTTATTTTTTTGTAATCAATGTTATTAAGCAGCCATGCAAGAATCTACTATTTTCCTTATTCGTTTCACACATTATATGCTCACTAGTCATCACTCACACAAAGCAATGAGAAACGTCATTCCATTCGACTTACTACAATAAGTTTTGTTCACTCTGGAATTTCACCTGTGGTATTTTGTTTACAATGAGATTAAATATGAGTGTGACAAAGACCAGTAAAATAACATTTTTTGTGACAGAGGTCACTGGCTAATTTCAATTTGGAAGCAAGACAAATTCCAACAACTTCGTTGGCCAGAAAAAAGAAGAAAAATTTATGAGGAGATAATAGGGAAAATGACATTTGAGATCTGAAGATGAAGTGTCAATTTTATTATAGTTTAAGGTACTACTCCCAGTAGCATTCTTTTACAAAACAATTATGAAAAACCAAGAAAGGAGATTACACGGACAAGATTTATAGGTGCGATCAAGTTTTATTTACTTATTATTATTATCATAGTAGACACACGTGTGTTGTTATTAAAAACGATCCATTTATGAAGTCATTCAAGTAATCCTTATAATCCATAAACAATTAGAGAAAATTTATTGAACTACCATATAATGCTTGCTCATATTACTATTTCTCGCCTAGTAGAAGACGGTACGTAAGATTATTAATTTCAACAAAATTATGTCTAGGTCAAAGTGAAGTCATTGAGTGACTTAATTTCATCAAACGAGAAGATTCTTTTACTTGAATAGTAAGTGCAACCATATCTTGTAGTAAAACATAATTATAATGGTTTTTAAATGCCATTATACTTTAAATGGAAATGATACACGAGCTATACGTCATAATACGATATATTGGGCGCGTCAATCCTCTCGTCGTCAGTCATGACCACAGCATGAAATTCTACAGATATTTATAGAAGATAATGGCTGTAAAGTTAACGTTAAACCTCGTGCGAAATTCACTGCCAGCTCATAATTTTTGCACGCTTGAACAAATCCTGAAAAAAAATCAATGTTAAACCCAAAACCAGATATAGGAGGTGCATTCAACGCAAGGCAAAAGTCAATACCAACCATATCATGAAATATCAATGTTAAAATGCTTATCTTGTCTCGTCGTCGTAAAGAATGCCATGTTTACGTATGGATCATGTAAACAGTTATTATTATGATAAATGCTTGCATTTGGCTCCACTGCTGTGTAACTCATCAAAATACTATATAATATTTGCATTACAAAAATATAAAAAGAACAAAGTCATAAAAAGCAGCCATATTTTTTGTTGGTTAAAAGTATGTCTATCTTTAGACTTTAGACTAATGCATGAAAAATTTATTGAGGGATATTGTCGGCGATGATACCACGGTCAGAACTGAAAGTGGTGGTGAGACTAACCGCCAAACACGCCCTTATACTGAGCTCATCCAAATCTAGAATCCGTATCCAACTTTCCTACTATATTTCGTCATTCAATTAGGAATATATACATATATAGGCAATAAACAGCACACGTAAAGTATACTACATTTATTTGCAAACTGGATAATTCTAGGTTTGCTAATGCGATTTACTTTTTCATTTAAATTAAATGAGCATCATCTGAACTGTTACGTCAGGTTAGAGCCTTCGGAACTATTTTTAATTTTCCAAATATGGTCTCTTTGCCAGTCTACACTAATTGAGTATTTTGGTCTAGTAAAAATATCTAACCAAAGATAGGCATAAACAGATAGAATCCTATGAATCATAATATATGAGCGTTAGTACGTGTTTAATTGCCAACTTCACACTAATTAACAACTGACTTGACACCAATGATCTGGTCCAATATTGGCATCATCATCATATTTCATTTCATATACTTGAAGATTTTGCACTTGTTTATTATGCATGCTGTGAGTGAAGATGATGTATGATTAATTTGTTTCCTCTTCGTCTTCACAATACTGGATCTTTTAATCGTTGTGTTGACCTTGCTCTCACCCGTCGATAAAAATGGAATTATTTATCATTCCTGCATATTCATACAAATATAATATGGCCCTCTATATTGTTACTGAAACTACAGTGTAATGCAAAGTGCTGATTGGCACTTAAACTTGAATTTTTATGATGACCATTGCCAGGTCAGGCGTTGCGTTATAATGACATTGGGACTAGTGATGATGATGAAGAATAAGATGATACCAGAACCAGAACATAATGTTAAATTGAGTGCTAAAAGAATAATGGACAGCTCATTCATTAACCCTGACGGCTAAAAAACTGTAACATGAGCTGGTGATGATATCCTGAGGGACTATGTCTGGGACAAAGTCTCAGTTTTCCCAAACGTCCTTATTGTACACAGTAGAAACATATAAGTATTATATTTTTGGATATTATATCATGCACGCATCATAAAAGCTAAATACGTAGATCAATTTCGTCTGTCTGCTTGAAATAATGCCAGAATTTAAATAGCAAATCTGCCATGTCTTTAATCAGTACAATGCATCTTACAAAATCACCAATTGGATAATGCCTTTAAGACTCCTCTGAGAGGAGTCCTCTCACATCTCACATCTGCTGGTGTGTATTTCCAACTTAAAGTTAAGTGGTGACAGCCAGTATGTGATGATGGCTAAATATCTCATAATGAGATTTTTTTACTTCCTTTGTTATCCATATTCATAAATCAAGTGCGATGTTTTAATTTTCAAGATGTGGAAACTCCATTTGTACTAGATATCCTAAGATGTGGATGCTGATGAACTGATCACATGAAACAAAAAAGCTGTCTGCAGCAAGACAGTGCGAGCCAATAGTTCATAAAATATATTTATGTAATGTTTTCAAAGAATATGAATTCCATCAGGTTTTCGACCTTTTGGATTTGACAAATGAAGTCCAACTATTGATCTGCTAAACTTAAGATGTCAAAGAAAGTTTAAGACTTTGCCAAAGAGCTCCTAATTGTACGAAGCAAAAACACCTGGAGCTGTATAGCTAACCAAAATTTTCCATCATTAGATTATAAATATGAGGTCATTAGACCGTAATACACTGTTACCGTTTATTACGATTTAGATATTAAAGTTTTGGGTTGAACATTACTTCAAGTAGTTACGCTACGTGTAATAAAAACCGTTAGAGCGCGGTATGATATTATATAAGACGCATAGGTATACTTGTATTAAAATTCAACCAGGTGACTTTAAGACTGAATCTTTGTTTCAGAGAAAAGCAACTTGAGATATTACAAAACAAACTGTATTTCGACATTTTCCTGTGTTGTGAAAGAAAACTGGGGAGACACGAGAAATCGGTAGGCAAGCACATTAACAATTAGTACCAATAGGAAAAAATTCAATCAACCATACCATCCGGTGTTTTATGTATGGAACGGTAATTATGTTTTGTTTGACCTCCCCCAGTAATCTATTTCAATTAAACCTGTCAATTTGCAACGCAACATATTTTACTTTTATCATTAGGACAGCAGCATCGACTGACTGAACTAGTTTTAACAAGTCGCCTCTTACATCCCCATAGCTTGGTTAATTTAATCATACCACACAGTGAATACAGTAAGTAAATATAGCCTTGCTCTTATCTTTATATTCATTTAGTTTGTTGATTTAATTTTCAGATAGGAGAAATGATACGCTCACCTATTTGTATGGTACATTAGGTATGTATATATAGGTACATTTTCTCCTGTGGTTGGTAAAACTTAAAGATTATACATTCTTCGTAGTTCACGTACAAAATTATTATGACTATGCATGAGGCTATAAGGCTACATGAACAAAAATGTTAAATGTGCATTTGGGTCTCATTCAGGAGTTCTCTACAAGAATCTTATATTCGTTCCACGCATACTTTGTGGACAGGCGTAGCTAATTCACAATGTGTGGCATTTGACAACAATGTGATTGGGATCGAGGATGCGAAGGCGAAGATGAAATGACGAAGTTGTTGGAAACGCTTCATTTGCTTTGGCGAATGCGTGATCTATGGTTGGACAAAAAGCAATTAACCACAATTATGGTGATTAATGACTCTATGAATATTTACAGTCTGTCTTGCCTTTATTATTAGAATGACAGATTGTGAGAAGATCAATGACTGAAGAGCAGAGACCATTTATATTGGTTAGGTGAGTATATATGTATTCCTAATGACTATATTGACTAGACTGTCTGCGTAACAAACGCAGGTAAAATAAATTTGAACACAAATTAACAATTGAAGATGGCAAAAGTAACAGGTAATAATTTGTTTTATCACTCATTTATCAGTATCATATCGCCACATTCAACATTATTGTGTTAAAGCAAACTTATTTATTTATGTATTGACATATAATATGTAACATTGACCCAGCCAAGAGCAAGCAAATTGATATGCCAAATGCCAACAATGCATCACTGACACCAATTTGTAATGTTAAGTTAAATTCCTAAATTACACTTCTCCTTTCTTGCTAACCTATAATTTCTTAGCTTGTCAGTAATAAAACATTGCAAGTTGAAAGTAAATTTTTATAAAAATACAAATGAGTAGCCCATCATCATTGGTCCAGTTACTTGGCTCGGTTACAGGTATAACGCAAGTAAAGTCAAGAAAATAGAGTTTTTTGTGTGTAAAGTTGAATGTTTATACTTACCCCCTGCAGCATTGGCAACATTTTTGGCACAAATGAACATCAGAGTAAAGACAATGCACGGAAGGGCTAATCTCATCATCATTTCTGATGCATCCAGTCCGTTTCCTTTTCCTTGGTTTGGCATCGTCTTCCTTCGTACTTAAAGCTGTATGGCTTAAACTTATTTATGAGTTTGAGTTCTCCTGTAGGTATGTCTTACTAATGAAGACTAACAAGGCTCCCTTTTGTTCAGGTTATATGAGTTATCAGCTTGATTGGGGATGAAAGAGATCTATAGAGATGCTTCTTCGGATTTGGTTGAGTAATTAAAGCGATTCTATCGTTGTAAATGTTTCGATCCAGGGATCTTCTTAAAGATAGGTAGCCGAAAAACCAATGAGCAGCAATGAGCCTGAAATAAAGAATTTAAAAAAGTTAATGATATGCGAAGGCTAAGGCTTTTATACTACATATATTAAGCAAATGGAAAACTACAAAAGTATTTAGCAACATGAGAAAATTAAGTTCCAATTTTACCAATATAAAATAGTTTGAGATGAAACCATTAAACCAGTTTAATTTTCTTTAAAATACGTAATTCGCACTCATACGTTTTCATTAACATCCTATTTCAATTATGACGGCAATTGCTGACATTTGCATTTGACCAATTCGATTTTCTTGCTAAGTTAACTTTGCATTTCTTGTTATCAAAATACTGCTAATTTTTACTGTACATCAGCACATCATGCAGTTATATCGTCATCATGTATTTTTGTCTATTCATAAAGCTTTGATGATATTAACTTATTTTTTATTTTCAATTTGACTAGACATTCATGTGAGTTATTAATAGCCATGAACTTCAAGCAGTAAAGCAATAACATCGAATATAGTACTTAATGTTTAATAGCACTCCAGTAATTCTATGTAACTCAATAGCTACTAAGAATACAAGATACCACACGTGCGTAGTATAACTCGTGACTCGTACATTAAAATGCACAGAATTCAATTTTAATTAAATTAATTAAACTTAATTTATTCTTCATAAAACTGTTCACAAGAATGTGCTAGATTTGAAAATTGAAAGTAAAGCAAAAAAAATAAGTACCTAGTAAAAAGTAAAATGCTTTATGAATGTGCTACAAGGTACATTATCTTTATGAAATATAATTTGATAGTGTCCAGTCCAGTTATTAATAATGGTGATGGCAATAAAATCTCCATCACATTCATTATTCAGAAAAAAAGCACTTCGAAAGTCATGAAAAACTCATCGTCGCAAGTAGTTATCACCTCCTATAAAAAGACCATAACAAGACACCTCGTGTTAAAAATCACATGAATGCAGATTAAATGAAGTGTGAAGAGTCTCTAATGAAAAGAATTGCGACTGACTCACTTCTGATGAAGATCATGTGCAAGATGCATACATAAAAATGATTACCGTATAACATTTTGACCACTACTCCAGAAGGAATTAACACGCTCAATTGATTTTACTGTA
>JAHZMV010000456.1:0-62199 GCA_027743765.1 Coecobrya sp. COE2
TTTTTTCTAGTGGCTGTGTGTATCGTCGCCATCCATTCCATACAAGTACTTTCACTATCTGCCATTGTTAGCTTCACGTCTTTACTTTTTCCTATATAAAGAAAACAGGTCATTCAAGATGTATTTCATGAGTATACCTTTCTACTGTCTTTTGTTTCATTGTTTCTTCTACTGCTTCGTCATGTCCTCCTCCTCCTTCGTCATGTCATGCTATAAAATGCAAAAAAATAAGTAACAAGAGAAGAAGAAAACGATCCTGGTTGTTGTTATTACTATTTTTATTAAATGGATCATCATCACATTGCATTACATTACCACTTATTATCCTGCACAGAATAATATAATCGTTTTCTTATGTTCCTCTCCCTTATTCTATGAACAAGTCAAGCCACGTGAACATGCAAATCCAAGTGATATTGAATCTTGTTCTGGGCTTAGATATTTATTTCAAGTTGTTCTCTATCGAATCATGTTGGACCCTTCTGGCATGTTTTGCTAGTGGTATTGGAACAGCAGCATCAGACGCCGGAGACATTAGTGGTTTCTGGCAGAGCACAGGAAATACTGAATGAGTGTGGACGTGGAGACGAACAGCAGGAGTACACATTGTACGAATTTACATTCATCTCTTTTCTTCTTCCCTTTCCCAAATAATAAAAAGCTGTTGTTGTATTACCACTGCCACCAGCATCAGCATCCCTACTCTACTAAAACTTGCTGCTGCTAAGCCCATTTCAATTTTCTTCTTTCTTCTGCTGGATGCTGAGACACAATACATCTCTCCCACAGCCGTGTCCTGGAGAGAGACCAGCCGAAGTATACTCTACCGCTCTACCATAAGAACCATTTGAAAAGTATACACAAACGTAGATTGTAATTGTGAAAAGGACCATGGGATATGCTTTATTCAAAAACTTGACTACTCTGACTGCTTTACGTTTTCTGAGGAAACACACCCCATTAGAATGTAAATTGGGCACTCATTTCTCTAATGACTTCATGATACATTATTGCTTTTCTTCACTTTTTAGTTCATTTCACATTGTATCACACTACCCCCTCTACCTATCTGGGCATACATGTGGCACGAGGAGCCAGAGAGAGGAGGACAAGGACAGACGACATATTACCACACAGAATACCAACCGACCAACCATTATTTTTGCATACATTATACCTACGCATACGAGCAAACCATTTGCAATGTGCATTATTACTTTTCACTTTTTTATACTTTTTTCCAAATGAATTTGAAAGCGGTACTGGATCTTTTCTGAATGTAAAATAAATAAAATGAACAGGCGTACGACGGTGTGACTAAAAACAATTCTAATTTTCAAGCTTGCGTAAAATGTAATATTTTCACTTTCATGTTTATTGCGACCACGAAATGAACGTACAGAAAGAAACCGGCGTTCACACAAAAGGCGATTTGATATTTTTGGAGCTGGTCAGGAAGATAGAGGAATACCAAGCTTAGGTAACTAATGTCACTGCTGAGTGTGTATATGTGCTGACATTGTATCACTGAGAAGAAGACGGGGATGATGCTGAATAGCGCAGATTGGTTGCTGAAGATAGAGGAATACCAAGCTTAGGTAACTAATGTCACTGCTGAGTGTGTATATGTGCTGACATTGTATCACTGAGAAGAAGACGGGGATGATGCTGAATAACGCAGATTGGTTGCTGCTCGTAGGATGGTTATGTAATTAAAAGGAAAAAATAATGTTGTGGGTGTGTTTACTTCCCTTCCGTGCCGGGAGTTTATACATATAGTTTACCGGGAGATGAATGGGTCAAATGGATGTGTGATAGGGGACTTGGTCTTTTATAAAAATATAGCACTTATAATAATATTTGTTAAGTAGTCAGTAGCCGTACACTAAGGCAAATAACATTTCGTTACAGTAAATCGATCAGGGCTTCAAGAGTTGATAGATAAAACTTGTTGTGCGGCAGAAATAAATGATTTGATCTGAAGATATAAGGATAGCAAGTACCAGGTACACAAGGAGGTGTTCATATTGTGTGTGCAATTATTTGAAACATACTTTTCAAGGAAATCTTTATCAGTAAGCTGGTGAAAATGACTTGCTTTAATGTGGACATTCCCAGTTTTACAATACTACCACAGTATATTAAGTGTGTGTGTCTGCGTGTGCAATATGGTTTTTGGTTTCTCATTCTCATTATTCTTATTGATTTGCATCGTGCTTTATTACATGCTTTATTTGCTAGCTTGGTTCTTACACTGGCTCTCGCCACTTTGAAACTTGGTTTCCCATACTGCCATGCTCTCTGGTCCAGTAATATTTTCTCGGTTTTTCACTATTTTCAATTCGAAAATGGTCCTTTCACTCCTTAACTTTCAGCAGCATTATACAAACAAGTATACCATTAAAAGTATAACTGCGCAGTTGAGAGTATTAGTATTATATCTACAATAATTACTCTTGGAAAATGATTATGTGGCTTGGTTGGCACTCTCCGTTAGTTAGTCTCCTCCATCTACTCACCACTGAAGAAGAGTTCCAACTTTCGAAATGATTTTGGCAAAAGGAACAATATGCTTTACTTTCTCCTTGTGTATGTATAAGTCGTTGGGATGTTCCCTTTTCTATTCTAAAAGCTTAATAATAAGCAAACCATTTGGATTCCAATCCAATATCTACTCACCATTCTTCACTATTCTGCCTTTTATTTCACATACTATTCAATGAGCAGAGTGTAAATGTCGGTGGAATATAATAGACTAAAAGTCCAACAACAGGCATTATTTTATTTATGCGGTACTGATGCCATCATCATCATCATCCTACTCTTGATGATGCGGTAGTGGTACTTGTACGAGGATTAATGTAAATCAATATATTTATCTGACATGCTTCTACTGACTTCGTCTCTGAGTGACTTATTGACTACAGCGATTTACTTACGTAACAACGTTGACAAGCACACAAAACAGGCCAGAGTTTTCATTGCATACTAAAGGGAATGAATGAGAGATTAATTTGCGGATGATGCGATTATGTGATGAGGAGGAGGATAATGACGATCATGGTGATTATGTAATGGAATGAATGGAATCTTCCAGGAGAGGTTTATTTGAATTTGGGACAAAAAAGACTTGGGCCGAGAGAAGATGACGATAATATTAATGTGTCACCCCCTCATTCTTTTGTGAGTGGGGTGTATAGTTGGGACTGAGACAAGTACACGTATATTTTTCATCACATCCGAACCATGCATTTATACAGACAACAGAAGTGTTGACAGTCTTTTTATATGAAAATGAGTCCAATGAATGGATGGCTGTCATTATCACTTTGCCGCCGCCGCCACTGTCACCACAGCACTAGAAAAAATACACAGTGGTGATGTTCTAGTGGCTCCTTTTCCACATCCATTACTGGGACCATAGTAAAAAGTCAGAAACCGAATCATATTTCATGTGAAAAGTCAAGTGCCAAAAAGGGAACAAAAAGGAGTCGATAATGATGCGGAAATTCAGTCACTTCATCACATCATCATATATGCATTTTTCATTGTAAAAGCAAATGATCTCTACAGAGTTCACAAATATTATATTTTTCTATAATTCAGACTCATTTGTGCTGATCACAAAATATCTTTCACCGTCTCATCAATTTTGTGCTATTTGACCACATCAAAGGCATCCACATTATGTTTCCACGATAATACCACGATTGAAACAAAGTGGTATAAATACCAAGTCTGGTTCTGTCATCATGAATTCACATAGTTTGGTTTTCTATTTCCAGTTCTAACCCGCTGCTACGAAAAGCCAACGTAGGTTACCTGGTTTTCTTATGCACAAGGTACAAAGTATTTTTAGTTCTACTAGCTGTTAGTAGTCGAGTTTTCTTATGCACAAGGTATAAAGTATTTTTAGTTCTACTAGCTGTTAGTAGTCGGACGAGACGAACATATAGAACTCAACAGCAAAAACCATAGAATAACAATTTATAACGCAAAAACGTTCATCCCATTGTGAAGTCCGAAAGAAAACTGAAAATACAAAAATGGCCCCTTAAAATTTTTGCCAAAATTTCACAGATCTCATTGAAGTCTTTTCCCATCTGGAAAATATTGCATAATATTCTAATCAATCATTACGACAAAGAACGTTGACACAAGTAAGAGACACGGTGGTACCTAGATGAGAGGTAGAAGACCTTTTAAAAGTTGTTTCATCTTCTACTTCTCTTGGCGTGAGCCGACATCAAAAGGAAGAGAGTAACTTCTTAGACACGATCTTTTTGCAAGAAAGGTAGCGAAAAATCCTAAGAGAAAAGTAGATCTTTTCCTGTCGCTTGAAGGATAAGAATGACGCGTGTCACCGAAAGGTCTGACAAGTGGGCTTACCTTTTGCACGGTTCTTACTACAACTATACTACTTTATGAAGAGACACGTTCTTACTTACATTAATGTTTCTCACATGCATGCATCTCCTCGACATGGTCGTTACCTACAATAAAGTTAAAAGCTACATTTACACCGGTCCTACGTTAAGACGATATTCCTTCACACAAAAAACTTGCTTGAAAGTTGCATCCTTTTGACGAAAATGTCACCATCATCTTCCTCTTTGTTTTTCGCTTCATCTCTCCCTCTCCAAGGAATACACAGAGGAAATGATGAGAATATAAAAGTAGTATCATTTCTCTAACTCGTTCTACAGATAAACTAAGCATAAGATGCTATTACAAATCATTGCAGCCTACAAAATGTACCTAAAGTTACTTGTATGATGTATACACTGAAAAATTATATAAGTTTTTTTCTTTGGGAAAAGACATAAATAGTAATGCTATTTCACGATGCTTTCTCTTCATTCTACTGATATATTTTTTATGATCCATGAGAAGATTATGATGTTGGCTACAATGTTGTTGTGTGCAGTGCTATTACTGGTAGCGGTGGTGTACTGGTTTATGGTATGGTGATGCAAGCATTTTTCCACAAAAATTATTATTAGGATGATGATGTCACGAAGTACAGATTTTCTGGTGGTGGTGGAGGGCTACTACTGTCATGATGCAGCAGGAGAAGCTATTTACCACGACAAAACTATCCATTATGTTATCATGCGTGTCGTCCTCCGTTTTTCTCCTAGTTTTTGCGTTCTACATCATAAAAAATGGAGAGTGGTACGCAGTTAAGCATATTACCCGTGCTCCTTTGCAACATCATCTTTCAGAGAATATTTTTTGTCATCTACATCTTCACGTCAGTGCGTTCTGCCACTGGTGCTGTATGAAATCATAATCGTCATCTCCCTCTTTCTCCACTTCAGATTTTTTTGTTGTGTGCGTTCTCGCATATCCCCTTTGGCTTTTGACTTGACGCCGCCACCACTGCACTATATGACCATACCATACAATAAAAATAACCTGTAGAGATTTTTTCCTACCCAGTCACATATTTTTTACGATAGCGAACGTAGTACTCTGTAGTACGTTCCAATGTAAAATGTATTATGGAATTTTACTTAAGTACGTTATGTATTTTTAGTTGATAATATAATATATTATGTTTGTTGGACTATTTGGTGTGCTAGTGGCAGTGGCAGCAACAGCAGCAAGGGGGAGCAAGTCAAGTCAAGAGACCCATTAGCCACTAATGGTCCATATCACTTTCCCTTTCTCTTCAATGTCATCGCTGCCGAATCAAACTGCCATATATCCGTGTAATATTCCGTAACGATCTTCAGCTCACTTGGTTTGGTATGGCATAAAGTCAAACTCGATTCGTTTTCATTTCTTCCTTCATACTTTGTACGCACTCTACCTTGCTTCACTAATGCCCGGGCTTGAATGGGAATGCGTAAGATACGAAGAAAGATATCTTGATGTCATGTGGCATCAGCCTCATCTTCCTCTTTTTATAATATCATCATTGCATAGTTTCTCTTTCTTCGCCTCTCTATTTACTATAAGTACGTTTTCCCTGTCAACTGTCAGTGTCAGTTCATGAAATTGGATTTGTTAGGTATTTTCAGGAAGAAAGAGACATGAGACATCTCTTCGGTCTCTTTCCCTCTCCACAACATCCTTTTGTCAGGCGAAGCAGACTTGTCTGATGGACTTGAGCTTTCATGTATGTGTGTGAGGATGCGGATGTAAAGCTGCATACACGCATTGCAACAGAGATAACAGAAAAAGCATACAGAAGCTTTTCTAAAATGCATAAGAGGCAATATATAATGCAATATTACAGATAAGTGGTTCTTAGTTAAGTAGCCAGGGAAGAGTGACCGGACGGACCAGCAATAAAAGTATAACGTAAGAATGGAGAATCAATGCGATATATGGGGTGGTTTGTGTAAAATAATCTGCTTGTTTAGTTTTCTCAGGAACTTGTGACCATCGTGTTTGGAGGTGGTGGCTTACTTGCAGACTTCGTGAGAACATCCAAGCATTCACAGAGTAAGGAAAGGACATACTGGTATCCATGCAAGCATCCATAATAATAATATATCCTATGGTGGTAGCAAGCAATAATAATAGTAAAATGGAGATACAGTTTGCGTGGTATTATATGCTGCATATTAGAACATTGAAAAAGACACGGAAGTAATAATACCTACGTTTGGTTTTGGGTTTTTTTTCGTTTAGCTGACAATAAACCGTGTACTTTGCACAACGAAGAGAGATAAGATGAGAAGTAGGAAGGGTCAGCCAAAGCACTTGTGTTTTTTCTCAGTGACAAATCCAACCATTTTGACCTTTTAAAGGAAAATTCTATCTTTCAACTTTTTTTCTTCTTCTGAAAGAAGTCGTGCAGATGATATTATTTACTTTTATAGGGNTTTTAAAGGAAAATTCTATCTTTCAACTTTTTTTCTTCTTCTGAAAGAAGTCGTGCAGATGATATTATTTACTTTTATAGGGTAGGTATCTTTCATACAGTCAAATCCAGTGAACAAGAAAAAAAGATAAAATGTTTTTATAGTTCATTGCTTTATTCTTTCATTGTTGCTGATATGTTTTGTTGAATGTGTGCATCTGATTGAGAGAAAGAAGAGGGAAAGTGTAAAAAGGCAGGCAAGGCGATTTTTAGGTTTCCCCTTCCTTCCTTCCTCGTTTCCTTTTTTTATTTTTCACATCTTAGAAATTTTATAAGCTCCCCTTTTCTCCATTCTCTCGCATCATCAACAACAACTTCTTCTTATGCTCACGTTCCTTTTTTCATAATATCCTTTCCATTTCCGTATTTACTAGTAGGGAAAAGAAGGTTAGAGTATACATTTCTTGTGACCACTGCGTGACTTGGCTTTGGCTTCACTTTTTTACTTGATTCGTCGTCGCCTCTTCTGTCCTTTTCCCCTGGCTCTGACATGTGCACATACACACACATACATGAGCAGTAGCAAATTGTGTTCACATATTTATTCCTGAGTTCGCATCTACTGAAATCGTCTTCTTCTTCGTTGTCGTCATCATCATGATCCCTTTAGCTTTTGCCTTCTCATGAGCTTTCTATTCTTGCAGTAGCAGTGAAGGATAAAATGTAAGGAAGAAAGAGACGAAGAATGAAGAAAGTTTTCTCTATATTTTCTTCTCCACACATATCCCCACGCGTCGTACATTATTGTGTGTGTCGATGGATTTTTCGTGTGTGACGACGACTACTTGGAAGAAAGATGTTTATCTTATTGGTCTCCCGTCTCTTTCCCTGTCTCTTCCTCCACTTCTTTTCCACACAAATCCAATCCACCAGGAGAACACAAAAACGAACTCAAGAGGAAAAAGCGAAGAATAAAGAAAGAAAAGAAGAGAGAGAAAGATATGAATGAACGAATCATGAGTATATGGCAAAAGAAGAAAAAAACTTTTTACTCCGCGATCCCATTGCTGTGTACTAATACCACAAGGGAAAAAGAAAGAAAAGAAGAGAGAGAAAGATATGAATGAACGAATCATGAGTATATGGCAAAAGAAGAAAAAAACTTTTTACTCCGCGATCCCATTGCTGTGTACTAATACCACAAGGGAGAAAAACATAAAAATGTGTGATGACGACTACGAGGTGGAGGACAAAAACTCTCAAACTGAAAAAGATGCATTGAGATAGCTATATATTCTATATGTGCCTTGCCCTTGCACAAGTTTACTTATTAATTCAGTAGTTTCAGTCTGTATCCCATTCCTAAGCGAGAAACCCTTATGTAAATACAGTGGATTTTTAACCGGAGCACACTGAAATAGTGAAGAAGATAACCCATTTATATAAAAATTCTTCAATTTCTATGCACATATTACGTTTGTCCTTGCAATGCAAATTATAACTCAGAATAAGTAAATACAAAAAATTAGTACGAGCGGAACTTTTATTCTAGCTTTAGAATATCCTCTTTGATTCTCGAAACTTTGTCTTTCTTTGAACAACGGTAGCATTACTGGTTTGTTGGTTGAGGTTCCTTTATACTTTTCTGCCAGAAACTTTTAACTTCCAACAATGCCAATAATAATAATAACGCGGCAAATAGTGGAAGCAGCAGAGTAATAAGTAGTTTCCAATACCCCTGCATCAGTCAATGCCAATATTACGCAGTTCTACTTCCTTCAACAGTTCAGTCCTATGGTGATATATATTATATAATACATAGTTACACCCTCACAACTGTATGGGTACATGAAAGAAGTAGAAAACTGCTTTCTTCCGATTTTCCATGGTCTGGCTTGCTTGGTGATACATCGTGTCAACGACCAAGGACTCACTCACCCAATCCGTTTTGTTAAATGTACCTAAACAACAACTAAAACTCACCACACATTTACTCACATGCTCCACCACAACAAGCACTACTTATACGGCCAAGAAAACTAACTACTCTGTGGAAGGAAGCAACTTCACAGTAGAAACGTGCCTTGTCGTCGCCACTGCCACAAGTTTCAATCGAAATCGTCACTTCAATATACCCCCAAACAACCACCACCATTTTTTCGTCTTCCTTTTGGCTTTTGTGGTTTAGTTGGTTTTGGTTTCATCTTTTTTTCTCCCATTTGATGCAGGAAGGAAAGAAGAGGAGCGGGAAATAATTGGGGTCTTTTCTATTTTCTTCCTTCCTTCCTTTCCAGAGAGAAAGAAGAATGGCACCATGCGACATGGACATCAGAGTGTAGCAGTCTCTTCTTAAATACTCTGACATAAAGAAGCAAAGAGGAAAATAAAAGTTTCTTTTTTCCTTCCAAACATTACTGTAATGGCAGACACAATAATATATGATTACGGAAGAAACTACTAATAGCACTTATATAAGTGCATCATCATCTCATCTAAAAATATCAGAACAAACCTCTTCACTCGTCGAAACAGTTTCTTTTCTGTCCTTCTTCCCATTGTTGAAAAACTCCAGTAGTCAGGGCCAGACTTTTCTTTTTGGTTTCCCGTTCTCCACAAGGCGAGGGAAGACGCAAAACTCTTAGAAACTTTGTTTTCCTTTTTCTTCCGTCACAACCAGCGAAACTGCAAAGGTTTTCTAGCTAAAAAAACCGTACTTTCACCACAAAATCCTATTAACTAAACAAATAACTTTCTGCGTGTGCAAGCATGCACATTGGAAAAAGTACCCAAGCAAACTGCGTTCTCCTGTAGAAAATTGAATGGTGCACCTCGACAATATTAACAGGGCTAGTAGCTCTTTCAATATGTAAGGTCATAACAGTTTAGATGGCAGCGATGAGAAGAACCGGTGAAGTAAAACTGCATCTTTTGGGTAGTTACCGTAAATTTAGCGTAGTGGTGTAATGTAATATTATGCAATATTAGGTTCTTTGAAATTCCAACGTAAACACTTTCGTTTACATTTCATTGTGTTGTGCAATATGCGTATATACTTAATGGTTTTTCTAGTGGTTTTAGTAACAGGTATACCTCTTTGTAAGGAGGCAAAGAAGTGCTGGTGTATTCCAGAGAAAGTCGTTTGAAAGGAAACCAGACATTAAAAACTTATTGCATTTATTTTCTTACAACGCCCCGTGCTTATGTTGGTGGGGTAATGCGATAGTAAAAGTTGCCTCAAATGCCTTGGAAACGAATCATACAGTTGACGATTGTAATGGCGAGTTAAAATTCAATATTTTTTTCAATGTACAAATTTCCTCTAGGAACATATTAAATCGTGTCATTGTTGTAATGAGAAAATTTCAAACGTTTACTTTTAGTCGATAATTGTCTGTTATTATGCCAAATAAGATTTGAAATTTGAATAGTCAAACCCTTCTCAACAGACTGAAAGCAGAAAATCATTAACTTCTGGCAACAGGGGCAGCCCTAAATAATAATTGTGACACAATAAGAAACAAGGACAAACAAAAATTCCACTAAACATAAAGTGCCCATGAAAAAATGCTAGTACACTTTAATCTGAGTTGCTTTCTTTTTAGTTTTCATCTTTTCTTGAAAAAGAATGCTCCTCATTTTTCATTGCTGCTTATTATTATGAAATATATCATTCACGCCAAATAAAAAATGAAATCCGAGACGTATTACGTTCGTTGCATTACAAAAAGAATACGGAAAACAACGTTCTCATATTTTCTTCAATGGTAGCAACAAGAGCAAACTACAGCAAACATAACTATTATATATAATGTAAATGCTTAATATGGAAACACAATATTCTTTTGATAAAAAGTCGAAAACGGGAACTAAAATGCAAGTGGAAGAGAAACTGGATGCGGGACGCAGCTTTGATCCACTGCTTTTTAACAAGCCTAGCCAAAAAGTTTTTTAAAGAAAAAAAACCGGGTCGAAATGCAGCTTTCTCATTTTTTTCTGTTCTGCTGTTGATACATTATATATTATGTATTGGAGGGTATCATAAATAATAAAATCGTAATGCACCAGTGATGCAGTATGGAATTCCTTGGAATCAAATTTGGCGATGATAGAGGGAAATTGAAGTAGGGAGAAAATGATGAGGAAGGCAGTCTCGAAATTTCTTTGAAGAAAAAGTGAAAATATTACATTATGGGTTCATTCGTTTACTGGAATGCGTCTTCTGACGAGAAATGAAAATGTATTTTTCTGAAGATGTTCTATTTATGTAGTTGTTGAATTATATGTACATACATAAAATATTTTATAGACGGATAGAAAGACAAATAGGCTTATTAATTGTGGAATTTTATTATAATTTATTAAGGACTTACTATCGTCATTATAATAATACTTATTATTATTGCTATAAATCGTATGACGATATTTTTCCAGGAAACACTTTGTATCCATTCTATCCTAATTTTTGTGTCTGTATTAAATGAACCATACTTGGTGTAACAATGTAACAAATGATAGTATTTCCTCAGAAAAGTTTTCCTCTCCAGAATTCTCAAAGAATAAATTGTAGACAATAGTTTGCGCTCCGTCCCTTCCCTTTTACTTTCATACTTATTTTACAGCAATAATGCAGTAATACTTAATAATAACATCTTGCTACTATATTGCATTTGTCTTTTATTATTGGGCCAGTTTAACATTAAGTGCAAATCTCACATTTCCAATCCAAATCAATATTAATGATTTCCTCGTAAAACTTACCGATTGCAGCAAGAAGATGCGTCATTATAACAATTACAAGGAAGTTACTACATAGCAAGAACTTTGTCGTTGTTATTGTTATTCTTTTAGTACAAGTGTCATTCTGGTGAAATTCGGCCTACTTCAGAGAAACGTTAAAGGAGGGAGCAGATAACTTAAACCTAACAACTAACTTCACTCTATATATGAATGCAAACTAATCAATGTCTTCCAAGTCTTTTTGTAAGAACCCTTTATCAAAATATAAGCTTCATTGTTAAAACGAAGAGAAATAAAATAAATAACAATAAATTAATTTTACATTTAAATTTTTCCTTGACATACATTTTAATTAAGCTTTTCGATTTACACAGAAGCGAAATAGAAACATCGTTGTTTTTAATTTATCAGTTTTTAAATAACGACACAAGCAGCAAATCAGACGAAGAATAAGAGAAGACTAGTGGCACAATGTGCTACCGTAACCTGTTGTACTCTTTCTCGTTTTCTCACTTCATTTCTGTATATTTTCATGTACAGTCAGAGCACAACTGAAATCTGGCTGCGAGAGAACAAGGATGGACAAACGGAAATGATAATGAAGGAACGAAGAAGGTAAAAGACTTTTATTTATAGCGTCAGCGACACGAGAGGATAGAGTAGTATCATGAGGGAGCAAACAAGAACAAAGAAAATAACTGAAAGAAAAACTCTCGTCTTTGTCGCCCTTATTATCTTAATGAATTGCCGACAAAAAACGCCTACGTACACACTTAGTTATGTAGGTTATTTGTGTTGCTAGAAGTCTGGAGCAATTTGTAAAGGAGTTGAAAGCCTTTTCATGGTTCTATCTTCAAGAACCACGCACTTCATAAAAAAATCAAGCATCTTTTAAATAACTCTCGCTCTTTGCTCGCGTCACATATTAAAAGCTTGATTTCATTTCATCATGAAGATTTTCTCGACCAGGTGAAGAGGATACAAGCAGAAAGTTAGGAACATTTTCACTATTAAAAACTGAAGAGATTACGTTAACTTAAAGACCTGAAATGTACGTACTCACTTGGATAAAATTGAGTAAAACGGGTGACGAACAACTTCTCCAATTTAGTCTTTCTTTGCAAAAAGTGTGTTTATGCTTTATTGGCTCTCTTCCACTTCCTTTTACAAAGTGAGTTGGTGCTCGTGTACAAAGAAATATATGTACACACACGTAAACACTTGTACTTACATCTTTCACTGATAACAGCGTTGATAACATTTTAAAAAGGGAGAATAGAGCCAAGGTCCTTTTGAATGGGCACAAATTGGCGTGCAATAAAAGTTGTGTGCACAGTGACGATGATGAGAGCAAGGCTGAAAAATTCCTAATTTTGAACCAGAAAACATTTCATTCATCTTCAGCGATGCAAATACCTAAGTACACAAGTAGATACTTACTTGTCTGCTTTCTTTCTCCCTCTCCAGAAAATTATACGTAGGCTAAAAGTACTCAACACAAAATTCGACGATAGCGATAGCTCTTTACGTTTTCTTTATCATATAGATTCATTGCCAGTGCCAAAATGAGTGTTCACGGTCCAAAAATGCTTTGCTTTTTGCTTGCTTCTCTGTACTAACGGTCCATCATCACAGTATTCATTGGAATTATACGGAAAACCGGAGACGGTCCTTCTGATGAAGATAAGAGATGTTGACTCGTTGCAATAGATCATCACTGACTATGTGAAAGTGTAGTAAAGTCTAAAGGACACCCACACTACAAAAATGACACTACTGAAAACACGAAAAAGACTACTCACTTTCCTCTTCTCTCTATTCTGCATATTATATAAGATATCTAGACTAAGGGAAAGCAGAAAAAAGCTAGTCGAGTATTTTTACTAGTTCTTCTGCTTCTTTCTCTCACCAGCCATGCATGCATGTCTGCTCGCCTGGTTGCCACCGAATGTATGAGTTGGCTGAGTGAATATGGCGGAGAGAGAAAAAGCAGAGAACTGCTGGAATAATAGTAGTAGTAGCAATAGAAGTAGCAGATTTTTTCTCTTCTTCTTCCTGCTCCCGTAATTTATTACAGTAATTAACAAGGAGGAAAATTATCCTTCGTGTTCAGCTAGGCTGGAGACGCAGAGAACGCGAAAAAAAGAACAGTAATGTAGAGGTAGACTTTGGAGTGGTGCCTCTCATTCAAGTAGTCATATTATCTATATTATTGTCGTCGTCATCCTCGTCATCATCATCTTCGTGTTCTCATGCAGTCATACCAAAAAATGCCTACCAGCAGCAGAAAAAAAGAAGAAAGTTGTGAAGGAAGCCAAAAAGTCGAAGAAAAGTGAAGGTAGAACACATCGACACAAACACACCATCACCGACATATTTTTTACAGTATTTTCCTTCAGCTTTTCTTGTACAAGTTTGTATAGAAGTCTGCAGTGTGTTTGGTTGCTCTTATTTCTTCCCGTGAAGATGAAAATGATTTGTTCTTTAGAAAAAGACATGACTGCGTTCGCCGGAAAAAATGGAACTACGCATGCATACGTGGTCTTCCGGCAGTATGAGTATCCAGTGCCCATTTCTTGAGCACCCAGTCAACCTTGCTACACAGTTTAGACGTGCCAATATAGCTAGTATAAGATGCTGCTCGTTTTTTATGATTAAAAAAATAATATGATGATGACTACAACGTCGTCAGAGATAGGATTGTAATAAGTACATGTACAAACTAGAAAGCCATTCGTTCAACACTATATCATCAAAAGCCTGCTATCAACAATATCAATGAAACGCCAGGGAAAATATCATTATAAAGCAATACACTCACTCAGTAAGTGTACACAACCCTTTAACTAGGTATTTTCATTATTAGGAAGGAAATGTCCTCAAAATATGCTTCCTTAAATATCATGTCTATAAATTCTCCAAGTTTTCTTTTCAATGGACAACATCAACAACAAAATTCGACTACATCCAAGTCTGGTATAATATTATCATCAACTTCGCGTTTGAAGCTATTAAGTAGCATAATCAAAATAATAATTTGCACTGTGAGCTGCTCAGCAGCCTTGTTACAAGTACTTCACTCCACTGGAGAAATGCGAAGCGAAGCCACAAAAAGATAGCGGAAAATTGTTCGTTCTCTCTATTCTGTAACTACCGCTGATGCCTCCATGGCTAGGACACCGAAACATGCTTGTATAAGTTGATGGGATGCATATACCTATGTCATCATCATCATCACATGAACTGTGGTACAATGGAGAGAAAAGAGGAGCAAAAAATATTGTGGAATGTAAAACAGTCCAAGAATTTTCTTATAACTGTGAGTGATGTAATATTATAATGTGTTATTTGCTGTTAGTAATAATGTGCATAGCACAGCAGAAGAACATGCAGGAAGAAGAATTTCGCAGAAATAAAGTAAGAAAATGTATGACGAAGGCAAGCTGTGGAACATTATTATTATTACCATTATTATTACCACCAGCACCACGAGTAAGGGCTCCTCTGCCATCATGGGGATGGGGATGATGATGACGATGAGCAGAGAGAATATAAAAAAGGAAAATTGTTCTTTTTCAGTTTTTG
This sequence comes from Coecobrya sp. COE2, assembly GCA_027743765.1. Taxonomy (NCBI): domain Eukaryota; kingdom Metazoa; phylum Arthropoda; class Collembola; order Entomobryomorpha; family Entomobryidae; genus Coecobrya; species Coecobrya sp. COE2. The sequence continues at coordinate 15,137 of JAHZMV010000456.1, forward strand.
CTTATTCTGCTACTACTGCGGTGTGAGCAGTAGAGAGAAGTTATGCTTAGGTATTATTATGTGCCTTATGTTGAAAATGTTCATTTTCTCTCTGAAAATGTTTATCCTTGTGTATATGGTGCAAGTTCCATGATTTCATCTCTCCATCATGCATGGTAAAAAGGCAGATCATTTTACACATACGATGCATAATGCTGAAATAGGAGAAGTGGTAGTGAGAGAAGAAGAAACAGGAACACAAGAGTGGTGGTAATAATAATGATGAAAACATCTGCATAATGTTTTCGACTGGAAACTACTATGCTGCTGCTTCCTACCGCTGCTGGTGCATGTTCAGAAAAGGAAGCCAAAGAAGGAAAAGGACATGGAGTTGTTGGAAAGATGATAATATGGAAAAGTTTCTTGTTTTTCAATGTTTTTGGTTGTTGGATAATAGATGGATAGCAAAGAAGAGCAAAAGTCGATTTTTGTGAGAAAGTCGTTGTTTCCCGAGAAAAAAATTCCCTACTTTTCTCTATTTTTTCCGCTTTTATGATGATCTATCGGGTCAAAAAAGTTTGGTTGTGTTGGTGTATGTCTTTCATAATATACTTATATGCATACATAGAGAAGCAAGCATGCAAGCATGACATAATGGACGACTTCACCTACAGCCATAAATCGGATGTTGCTCTCTCTCCATTTGTGTCACCCGCCGCTTTCCCATTCGCCATTATTATTATTATTTTACTAGGCTGTATACATACAAAAGCTTTAAAAGGGACACGTTTTCAAGCAACTGTTTTTCTTTTATTTCTACATCAACCTATTCTTCTCACTCTCATTCATTCATTCATGTTTTACCCATTTCACCGTTTCTGCATGTATTACAACCACCACTGTTACCACTACACATCATGATATTTTTGCATTGTTTTTTGCAGGAGCTGCAAAAGAAATAGCAAAATAATGATGTTGTGGTGGAGTGGGTATACCTACTGCTACTTTACACCAACACCGTGATAATAAGAAAAACCAACCACCTCGAAGAATGAGTATACACAGTGGTGGAGGTGATCACCTTATGTATATTTATTATCCTTTTCTGTACTTTGGTTCTACAGTCTGTAGTAGTTGTGTGGTGTTTATGCGTGAACAAGGTGATGGTACATTGAACACTGAAATAATGGAAATAAGGAAGAAAAGGATCATAAATGCTCGTCGTATTTGTTACACTGGATGAACAAAGCAAAATAAGCGGAGAGGGAAAGAATAGAAAGAAAGAATCGCATCGGTGCCGGTATGATCATCACCAATATCATCATCATACACCAGCCATCCTACCGTGGTTATCTTCTTTTTTTGCTTCGCAGAACAAGAACAAGCAGATTTTCTCGTTCTCTGTATCTCAGAAAGTTGTTCAGCAACTCGGAGGGAAAACTTTTCCCCACTTTTGTGCCTTTTGTGTAGACAGTGTTGTTTTTTTGGTGTTATTGGTACATAAAGCATAAATATAAAAGTCTTGCTAATGAGTTTGTGATAAAAGCAGAGCACACGGCAGTCTGCACTAAACATTAGCCAAAGAGGAGCAATGTGGATTGTGGATGTGGAGACTAATCTTGGAAACAAGGTAGGTGGAAGGAAAGGGAGCGAAAATCGCATGAAAATATGCCATCATCATGGTCGTTGTGATCATTCCCATTCCACCTCATTTTCTCTTCTGCTTCTTCTTCATCTTTATCCATACAGAAAGGTAGCCAAAAGTACATACATAACTGTATACATTTCCAGCTCCTTGTGGCCGTTTCTAAATTATCTTTTTGAACATTAAAATGTGCCATTTAAAATGTTCTGTTTTTTCGTTAGCAGATTTTGGTGGAAAGTATTGATGGTAATTTGCAACGGTTCCATAGTACAATATACTACTAAACAAAATGCTCATTATTACATAATACATATACCCATTCTGTTTCCCCGTATTCCACCCCAGTGTTCCATACTGGCTCTTAAAAGCTTTAAATAACGTTGGCACACTTGAATAAATCATCATGTCGAGAAGAAAAGTTGAGAAGGAGAAATAAGTAAGCACACACACACTCCAACATGACAACAGCCACTTCAACTCTTTCCCTCACTCACAGTTTGTACAGTGTCGAGAAGAGCGATAGAGAGATTACTCTCTCCGTAGAAAAGAAATAAATACCTAATATATAGGTAATATGTATTTACTTTTTTCTGGCCTGCCCATCCGTTTGCTCTGGTTTGTTTGTGTAAGAGTAATGCTCTCACATACGTACAACAAGTACTTATGTAGGTATATGTATGTCCAACTTTTCGTTTTGTACTTGTTCCAAGTTTACTACTTCCGTTCATTGTCCGCCGGCTAAGGGTCCATTCATTTTCTAGTCATGGGAGGGAACATACAAACTTTATTTGTGTGTCAAGAGAAATAAGAATAAAATAGGACGATAAACTACGCTACATGATACAATGCTAGAATTAATGTTAACACGAGGATAATGAATGAATGTAGCACAATATGACACTGGGTTATGTGAAAATGGTTTCGGGCCGATTTTTGAAAAAAATGTTTTGGTTTTGACATTAATCGTTAGATGAAAATGCATAAGAAGAATTTAGCTTTCAATCATTTACAAGTCGTGCTTACAATGAAATTATAAAATGAAAGTCGAGCCTCATAAATAACCGCCTACGCATATAATAAAGACATACTCACAAGTCAGTATTTTCATTTTGATGGCAAAGTGATGAAACGCCCACAGTTGAGCTAGAGCTGATGGTGCTGTGAGAAAGTGCGAATGACTCCAACTTAATCTTACTGATCATCCATCCCATTGCATTGTGACCCTTAAAAATTGAGAGCAGGAATTTAGGTACGTTTGCTTTAGCTAATGCTCTATTAATGGCCTTTGCTTTCTTTCTACTTCTGAGGGTGATGTGCTCAATATATCTGTTTTTCATTTCTGCTAGAAAAATCAAAAGAGAATGGATATTTCAAGCTGTTCAACTTACTAAACACGATAGCATTTACGGATGAATTGTACAAGAACAAAAGACGCCGGTTACCAGCAGTGTTGTTCAACTCGATGATTTTCCTTCCTCCGTTTCTCCCCATTTATTTCTCTGCGTGTTTTTATTTTTTTTCTGTCTTTTTTACGACCTAGTCCACGAGTGTCAGTATCAATGACATGGACTCTGAGTCTTGTTCTTTCTTTCCGTGGGTGGGGAAGAAAAAAGAGAAAAGAGGAAACAGTTTAACTGATTGATTGATGGGACATAGTACGGCAGCCGATTTTTCACCTTTTCCTCTCTCGCTGATTCTACATTTTCTTGTGTTTTCTGAGCTGTTGTTTTTGTTGTGAGAGGTACACAATTTTTTAACGACATATGCACATTGAGATGAAAGTGGAGCACAATTATTCACACGAATGGGAAGTTGGTTGTTGTTTCACAGGTAAAAGCTTTAACCAAAAAAGATGCTGTATTTGGGAGGAGGCAGACGGGAAAGAGCGTTCGAAGGGTAAAAATTTGTAAAATGTTGCTTTTGTTTTTCTTTCTTCTTTTTCTCATGACGCGACCGAGCCTTATTGGTTGGCCACGCCAACAGAAATGGTATGCTCTCTCATGCCCAATCAGTGATTGATTTCACCAGATACAGTGTAGAAGTAAACTGAAAGTGACAGGAAAACGAAATGCTGCCCTGTAAAACTTATTTATTTTATTTTTGGTGTACTTGCATTGGGTCTATGCATGTATGGGTCGGGTGGAGGAAGATGCAATGCTGAACGATTTTCAATTTGTGTATTACTGTCTTGCCTCTCTTTAAAACGTGATTTTTTGGTTTGGTGATTTACGGGCCAACGAGATATTGATGAGGCGGAATGAAATGAAAATGAAACCTAGTAAATTATATATTGACCTGCAGTAGCGAAAGATGGAAAATATTTCCACGAAAAGTAGTAATACAATGTAATATTACAATACATTTCATGAAAAGATACTTGAGTGGTTAGAAACTGCTATGGTTAAGTAGTTAACAAGGATGTTATGAGGTGAACTCTGAAAGCCTGTAAAATGGAAACATGTGAATGAAGAATAGATTTGGAAAAGTTGGTATATAGTTTCGAAATATCTAAATTAACCTTGTGCATTCGACAGATTTCTAGAATTTCCAAAACAACGTGTAGTTGAAGAACGGACTATAGTTTGTGTGTGTAATAGAAAGGCAGAGAAATGAGATCTGATATAATTTTAATATTGTAAGTAATTTATATTGTTGTAATATTTTGTTGTTTCAAAGCATCATGTAATGCAAATATTAGCTTATTACCTCGTAAGTTAAAGAATAAACATGCCAGCAAAATAAATTCACCGTCAACATTAGTGCGTGTAAAATATTAATATGTACATGTTATAAAACAAGTTATGTACATATCTGAAATTTGATGACAGGCATGCTTATTTACATACTTCCAAACTTTAATACGAGGAACGGATCAGAGACCAGAATTACGGGAATTTATACGTAGCTCGCAGGACTATTGCGCAGTGAAATAACCCTTTGAGCTTTGATTAACGATAATGGAGCCACGTAGTTTATAAAATAGCTTGTAATTTAATCTCCCGAGTTAGTATCAGCATTATATTATCAATTAAAATTTTTATTAGAAACCTTCATAAGAAGTGTAAATGGGTTACAGTTTGCTTGCATTTAATATATTGTTTATAACTAATGACTAATGACACTATTAGAATTAAATACTGACTTATTAGAATTAAATACTGACTTTTGCACATAAAATTATTAAAACAGTACACAATTTGTTGTGACATTTATTTTGAAGATTAAATTTATTTTAAATATTTATTCGTGATCCAAAAAGCCTACGCGTTAAATAAGGATCAAACCTGATTAGGCGAGCTTTCACAATAGACTCGCAGGCAATATGACAACTTAAACTTTATGTAAGTTTAAAGTGGCTTTTAGTAATCATATATAAATACTTTCGGTAATCAAACCACCATACTTTAACCCTGTAATATTTCTCCAACCAGTGGCCATAACGTTAATTTTCTTGTGATAGTCACTTTGAAAAGTTTAAGAAAATTTCTATTAAAACAGTATCCCATTATGTTAAAAATTCCATGTGTGTACCGCTATTCAAATTGCAAAACCACAAAAGATATCAAAGCATCAAAGGGAAAAGTTTCAATATGGATCTCCCATTTTCAAAGATGTCCATGGAGGATGCCTGCTTATTTAGCTTATTATGTACCAAAGGACCAAGTAACCTCCAGCGTTACCTTCATATATCAAGAAACTATCTATTACGTGTAATGCTAACATTTGCTAAATATAATACCTACATAGTATGCAGATCTTTTAATATTAAATTTCATTCCTATTGCATCCTTTAGATTCACCATAATACAAGATCTGTCCTCTTGTTCTTGTCCTTGAAAGGAATGACGTAAACTCATCATCATATCATTCATAAGCTTGTTTGTCTTTCAAGTTTTTTATGATGTATGGAAAGCTGGAATTCGACCTACTTCCTCTGTATTCAGTTGTCGTCCAATTTATTTACAAAAATATGTTCGTTTTCCTAGAAATTTGCTTGTTATTACACGTTACATACAGACGGAGAAAAAATGAAGGTGAACTTTTATGAACAAACGTCAGGAATGTATAAACAGAAACTTTTTATCTCATTATTCTCGTATTCTAAAGTTAATGTTAAAGGAAAAAGTTGGGCACACTTGTCCTTCAATTTAATGCAAATATGTACAACAATCCATTGAGTAAAAAGGGTGCAAAGAAGCCAAGTACGCAGAGCATATCGCATCACAAGAATTATATTACATGTAACCGAAACAAGAACAGCAAGCTCGGGTAAATTTTACGTGATGTACAATGACAGCAGCAAGAAATTCCCATTTTATGCAAAGTATCCTTATTCTTCGGGTGTGATGCACGCCTTCCTCTCGCCGATCTTCCAGAAAGAAGACAATATCCTGAACACTTTGGTTGTACCAGTGGCTCACTTATTTATAATTTATTGCTACAATAATGATATTGGTGATAACAGTACCCGTAATTTATGCACACACCTACACTACAAATATGGAGTGCAGTTTAGTTTGCAGCATAATATTTGATACAGGAAGTCGAGTATAACTAGCTATCTCCTTTGTCCTTGCACCAATTTTCGGTAATTTACAGACAATCAATATGTCCACCTACGTGTTGGTAAAATTAGCGAAGGTTTGTATAAATTATTACAAGACCACCTAAGAGCTGTTGGAAGTGTGGATACATACTGATTTTCACGAAGAAAGTGCTCCTTCCTTATTGGTAGACAAAATAAGCATGCAGGTATGTATATATTATAATGTATTTATTATAGACGATATTATGATGCTTTTAAAACAGTACGAATCGATTACCTTTAAAACTGTCACTTTCATTAAATTGCATACATGCATAATATGATCACCCATTGAGAGGTAGAGTGGCACAGTGGTTTCTTTAATGTAAAGGTATAAATAAATTGTAACATGAAATATGACCTAGATGTAAACATGGCACTATGCAAGGAACATCTACATCATGTTTTCAAGGTAAAAATTCTTATTATAAAATAATATTTGGCTTGTTGACATTAAAAGTTAATTTATGCGAGAAACCTATACATCAAAAGAAACATGTGACGAAATGAAGTGAGAAATCAAGCTTTGACTATGTTAGAGCAACAAAATAAATAATAATTCAACCAATTCAAAAACCATCTTAGTGAAGGAGAAAGCACGACATCTCTTTTGATTGAACAACTCAAGTTTATCCGGGCACAACTTTTCCATTACGTTGCATTACATTATTGCGTTGTTTATCCAGTTGCATAATATATAATATCATATAATTGGTTACATAAAAGTTATTTATTTTCTAATATGTTCTGTCAAAAGTTGTCCGAAAAAATACAAGTAAGGCCACGTAGAACAAGAAGGCTAAATTTGGATGCACATCGTATTATATTCATTATTCAATAGGTTATATCCAATATGAATTCTATTTCATTTTTTATCAAAGTCATCAGCACTTCCTCTCCCTTTTCTCTTCTCCTTAATTCTATTGAGCAGTGGAAATGATCAAATCAATGCTCAATCATTCTTATCTTCAATCTTCCGCAGTTCGTTGTTTTTCCGGCTCTGCAGAAATGCGTAATGTCAATTCATCGTATCGTAAAGGGATTCATTTGACTATTGCTTTACTTTAGACTTGACGGAAGGTCCCAAAATAAAATTTTCCTACGGGTATGTACGTTCTATATATACCACATCACCACTACTACACCACAGAACAAAGTTAGACGGAAAGAGTGAAAATGACAACTTTTTGTTCCATTCCACTTGTCTCTCCATCATCTTTATTATTTTCTACATGTATTTTATGTGTCTAGTACCTACGCATTACTCCATACTTTTACGTTACGTGAAAACGCATCAGTATATATACATGTACATATATGTATATTCTGTATATCGTAGAGCTCTCTTTTGAGTTAATATGCGTATTCTATTCGACCTTTGCTTTCGTTTTCTGTTCCTACTCCGTTCAATGTTTTCTGTAGCTTTTTACTCCTTTTTGCCTTGTCCTTCTCCCTGCTCAACAACAGCGAAGCAGTGGTGTGGTGTAATATCAAGTCACTTTTGTACTGCTACACTTTTCTCGGGGAAAAAGGGAGCTGTAGCTATGGCATGTTGTACGAGCACTGAGCTTGTAGTATAGTGGCTGGATAGACTACACTAACCAAATTGCCCCTACTCGTCGTCAGTCAACACGAATTTGTCCTGGAAGAGAGTCGTGTGTTCAGGGAAGCTCCTCGCAAGCATTTTGCTCTTCAGTTATGCAGTCAAATCACAACATATTGTTTCCATCTAAACACAATTGACAGAAACGTGCCATGGACAACATATAAAGCTTTAACACTAACTATAGACAAAATTAGTTAAAATAGAGTGTGTGCATTACAATTAACAACGGGGAAACGTTATATTTTATTTTGTAAAAAAACAAAGACAAGAAAAAGTGATGCATGTTGTACAGGTAACGGGTATTTTGAAAAGTGGAGATTAACGAATTACAGTCAGTCTTCAGGTAAAAATTCTTATACACTGTGTGCAATTTGCCATAAGTTTCATTTGTACACTTGAGACAATTTTATTTTATGGCCTTGTCAAAACGGTGGAAGTGATGAGAAAAGTTTTTTCTTTGTCATTCTTCTTCAACCTAACCAACCGGTTGTTTAAGAGATTTGGTTGAAGTGGATTTTTACAACCTGGAACAGATTTTCTGCAAAACGTAACATGTCGTGTATTGTTGTTTTCATATAGAAGGGCAAAAGCTGTTTAAAATAAACATTTCAAAAATCTTACTTGTCAAGTGGCCTGCGGGTAACAAGAACATATGAATGCAGAATTACCTACAATACATGCATTCATCCCTACTTAGACAATATGCTGTTCTGTTTTGTAAAGTGAAATAAGTAAAGGATGAGCCTCAACTAAAAGCAAACTTCTGAAAGTAAAGCTATATTTTTGGAGAGAAAAAGAAGAATTTTTAGTCACGTATAAATATAGCGGTGTCCTTTGAACAACATGTTGATTGCCTCTTCATTTACCCCGGACAGTCGTTAAAAAGGAAAGCAGGGCAAGAGTACCTTTCCTTTTTGCAGTTGTTTTGATTTTCACGAGTTTTATCATCATCATCGGCATAGTACTTGCCGAGACCGGCGGCACTTTGCAGGAGACAAAATAAGAATATAGGACGATTGTCCCGTCATTGTCGTCATGCAACGGTGTATTCCTTCGTATACCTTTTGAAAAGAAAGACTTTTCAATATCTTTTTTGACTTTTTATCTCTCTAACTGTGTCGCTGTTGTTCCCTCTCTGAACACTCAGAAGAAATGACAATGGGGAATTGGCATGTAAGAAGAAGGAGAAGAGAGAGAAGGGCAATAAGAGAGTCACATTAAGGTGCCATTGAATGTCCCTTAATAGCGTGAGAATTTCTAACTTCATGACACCATCGCCATTCGTTCAACTTTATAATCTACTCGGAATGAACGTACAATAGTACCCCACCGAAAACATAATATTATTCTATCTTTCTACCTATCTGAACTGATCGTACTTGATATTTCTTCACGCACCAGGTAACAACAACACCTGCCAGGATTATTATTGTTTCATCTTTCCACACCTTTCTGATGAGAGTAGGACAAAACACATAATAATACATATATCGACTGTTTGTACAACGCAACGACACAACATTTACATTCCTCGCAATAATAACAAAAACAAGTGAACAGTTTGGAATAGCTTCTTTGGCTGTGAACATGGCCGTTTAAGTGAGTGATAGTGAGCTGCACTGAAAAAAGAAAGAAATCGAACAAACATTGACGATATTTTTATTTCTGTCATTATTTTGTCACTTTCCATTTTATTCCTACCCAAGTTGCTGTTGCTGCACTATATTGTGTAGTGCCTTTGCTTTTTCGCCTGGAATTCGTCTAAAACACAGTGTGCTATTCTCTTACTGTTGAGTGCAGAGAGCAGAGTGAAAGTGATTTTTTGCGTGGATACTACAGAAAGCAGCAGCAAGGTAAGGTAGTTACATACGTCGGGGGAAAAGCGATTAAAGTCCCGGTGTCTATTACAACGACGACCACGACTGCGACTTCAAGAGAAAACTTTAGGTTGTTTGAGAACAGGAAGAAATAGAGAAAAATGTACTGTTTATTGCCATTATACTTTATTATTTGTGACAGTTTTACTACAAAATTTCATCGTATGTTTTTTTCTTCAGCTACACATGCCACTACTACTACTTCAACTGCTGCAGTGTTGACTATATAGCGGCTAACTTTTCCTGTTTTTTTCTGTGTATTGTTGTTGTTGTTATTGGCCTTGCTCTCTAGGTGCTGCATGGGATTTCAGGATATAAAATAAGGTAGGCATTTTTTCTCCAGTCTCTCTTATTTTTCTCTTGTTGTTGTTGCATAACACTTTTTAATGGGCATACTTGAAGAATACTGGAAGGTGTCCTGTGTATTTGTTATTGTCGGTGATGGTGGCGATGGCGGAGGTGGGATTCTTGTGGCAAAGCGTAATAATAAATGCTATAGCTACCATATCACCTTCGCCACCACAAAATGTTACATTGAAGCCCAATATTTTTCTCTGAGACGACAAACAAAAATATATATTATCCGTGCTGAATGGAGAAAGGAAACGATTCTGGTGAAAGGTTAATGACAGGTAACAGAATGAATGGATATTTACACAATAGAAAAAGGAAGGCGAACAAACAGGGAAAGAAACAAGTGTTGGGAAAAATCTGATCATATTGGATGTTGATGATGTGATTCAAGCATGCACTGCGGATAGGTAGGTATATGTTTGTGGTTATCGAGTTTCACATTTTATTTTTCTGGACATTTGAAAGAAAAGAGGAAAATGGCCACGGCAATTTATATCATGTTCAAGCAATTGACTTTTGCGAAAAGTGTATCAAAAAGAGAAAAAAGAAAAGCCCTTACTCAACTGTGTTCCCGAAATCGCCAGAAGCCTAGCCAATTCCTTGATCTCTTTTTTCTGGCTTAGTTGCCATTTTGTAAAGAAAATACAGAGCATAAAGGACAAGAAAATATTATGATGATATCTCTCAATACTTTTTCGATAAACTTGCAACTAAGATGGGGATGGAGAATGGGCTAAAAGATCATGCTGACTTTTATACATGGCCTTCTAGTGGGTTACGTAAGATGAGGTTATGCTCAAAATAAAAGTAGATACGAAATATACATGTGGAATCAAATGAAATCTCCGCTTTATTATTGTTATTTTATCGGACACCCTTTATGCAACCCTCTTTATATAATGCTTTCTTTGTGGTCACTTGTGGCATGGTATGATACGCATCATATTCCTTTCTTGAACGGCCTTGACTGATTTCACCATCTTTATTTATCGTTGTCCGTTGAGGCAAAACGGATTTATAGTCAATTTCACCAAGACATCTCTTAAACAAAAAAGGAGGAAGACGAGAAAAAATTGGGAAAAGATGGAAATTGTCCATGTGACTCCTCTCTGCCCGTCTCTCCTGTCTTACTTTCTATTTGTTTCATTTTAGTACTGAGACTCAATGTGCTGCTGCTGCGTCTATCGCCACCCATAAAATAAAAATAACGATCAGAGACTCTAGCTAACCATACAGTCATTTCATTCATTCTCTATCACTATCTATCTATCTATTTTGTGTGTGTAAAAAAGTCAGATGAAGAAAAGAAAAAGTAGCGATTTATTCCGAATGCCGATTGTTACCGACCCAGTTTTTTCTTTATTTCTTCTAATGATTCTTTTTCTTCTTTTTGCGGGTCCATGTGTCCTCACTGACTACTGAAGTAACAGACTAGTAACTTTTCTAGGAAGAGATTATAGATGAGGGCAATGATGTTACGAAAAGAAGGAGAAGAGGTAGAAAGATTCCTTGTGCAGAGGAATGATCTTTTGAGGAAAGGAAAGTTTAGGAAGTAGAGGAATAATAATAGCATGTACCTATTATTGTAGTCTCTTATCTTAACTCTCCATTTTCGTCATTTCTTCAAGATGATGAAAAGCATTAGATAAAATTGTATTAGATTTATTATTCTAGTCCTGTGTCGGAACTGCACCACTGCAGTCCCGTTGCCGTTGTAAAAACATACTGTAAAAGATAAGTTGACTTGAAATCGAGTTGAATTCGAATAAAATGCTCATGACATTCAACGATTAACTTGGAGAGCCCCAAAATCTTACCATTTATTTAATGAGGCTTGATATACGTGCTTCACTGACCAACATAACAATGAAGATGTAATGATATTTTAAGCATAATATTATTCTTACGTCCTCATTATCACATTATCCATTGTCTCATACCTTCATTTCAAGGTGAAAAAGACCTTAACCTTAGTTAAGCACTCTCTAGGTAGATACATTTTTTCCTTGCAAAATCTCTTTTCTAAACACGTATTACTTTGTTAGCTATTCAGGTGTACTGATAAATTTTTTGGTGGTTTGTCTGGGGAAAACCGTGAAGGTTGCACGAAAACCGGATGTCTGCTGTGGACGGCCGTCGGAAAGGATAACATTGTTATGCTTCTTTGATGAAATATTCAGGGAGAAAGGGTAACGTAAGCGGTAGAACTTATGAAGTATTGTTACACTGGTAGAAACACGGCAGGCGAAGTGAAAATTGTACCGTAGTCTTTAGCTTAAGAAGTCTGGATAGTCAAAATATCTGAGCGTAAAACAGTCACTGTTTTCAAATAAATGAACAAAAACGTTATTATTTTTCTGTTCTGCCTTAGAAACTTTTAATGGAATTGGTAATAGACGGCTGTATTATTTTTGATTGACATTGATATGTCATTAATATGTAATGTGTAGGATGTAGTACTGAGTGAGAATTCATGTAATGGAATCTTCCTCAACTCTGACAGAGAATAGGTGGAAGAGATGCTTTGAATGAATTTAAAAATAAATACATTGCAATATATATTCATTCTTGCATGCTACATTTCATGACTTGATTTAGGCGTTGACGTATACGTACTTGTCACTCTATTTGAATATTAATTGTTGTTTAATACAAGCACACATATCAAGCTCGTCAAAATATGAAGTCACTTTTAGTCCAATGATTTTAAATTAGAAAGTAGGTAAATTTATTATGACGCACGTGGCAATACAGTTTACATTTCATCATGTACTCTCAAAGCACAGACATAACAACAACAGCTCACGTAGTACTTGAGTTAATGGAATTAAGCAATCTAGCCTTGAATACTGAATAAGTTTATACTATGCATCTATTATTGCATCTACTTATTTTTATGTAATTTTGTCTGTTACACAACATTTTACAGGGTACATTGAAATTCACTCAAAAGATGAATTCTGAGAACAAGAAATAAATAAACTTTCTACCGCTCTTCGTGTAACGTTACCAATGTAAACAAACAAAGAATGCTCCTCTTCAGTTGGCGAATAACGTGGTGTATGTACTCTTCAGTGAAGGATAGGGAGAGTAAAATTCATGTTCATGTGATGACAGGACGAATACACGTATGGTATTCATAATAAAGGATTTAAGAATAAATTTAAATAAATAATTATTGTTGGTCCACTCGTCCTTATATTCATTTCAGTGTATGCCACACACACATTTAAAACAGGTAAATGGGAAATACGTTAACTTTCCATCAAAAAGGGACATGGACATCAGGAGGCTATCTCTTTCTATCTCTCATGCTTGACAATTTTGACACAAAAGTAGCAAAAATTATTTATGTCCACGCGTCTATATTGTACGACTACCATGATCGTGCTACTTTTGCTGTATAACATGTACTATGGGCACTGTAGCATAGAAATTAGATACTAGTTTTCAGTTACTTTAAACTCGATTAATGTGTCGATATTTTACATTCCCGTAGTGAAGGGAGATATAGAACAGCATACATTTTGGAAGAGGCACGTCAAAAGTCACAGACATGTCAGTTAGTTTGTGCGTAGAAAATTAATATTCACTTTCTCATTTAGCAGAAGAAAATAAATAGATGGAAAATGATGGTTTCTATGTATTTAATACGATTCGCTGAATGTTGGAGTGACTGTTTTGAAGTGAACCTCATTAAAATTAAGTACCCTTATTTTTATTTTCAAAGAATTAACCTTTGTCACGTTGCAATTATTTTCAGCAAGTGTACCGTAAAATATAACGTTTAATACATATGGGATAGTTAGGAGTTTAATAGACATCTTGAGTAAATCATGAAACTAAAATATCATTTCACCAACATACTAACAAAAATGTCAACAATTACACATTTTCAAGGTAAAAACACTGAAATTTCATTGAGAGAGAGTTGTCTCGAAATAATTTGTTTTTTCTAGGAAGTTGTTGAAGCAACTTTGTAAATTTTTACGGCTGGCCTGATTATTAAACCTGTAAATGTCATAAACTCTCCAGGTTGAAAATATCAGCTACGTTTATTATTTCTCATTCCTCACACTAGACTTGGAATTTATCCACATTTTACAACGAATTGATGTAGCAAGAGCCTTGCTTAGTTTTTATTTTCCTCGGAGTATGATTTTGAAGTGTCACCTAAACATGTACAAGTAAGTTTGCTTTCTGTGTTTTTTACATGCTAATAAAATTCAGTTGCGTAAATTGCGATCAACAAATTGCTTCGATTCAGACTAACTGAGTTTGAGATACTGAAACTGAAAGCATAATCAAAACTCAAATGATTTACCGAAGGACTATTGAATGCAAAGCATGTGCTTGATATGTATGTAGGTAATTAAGTATTTAAAATTCTGATTTCAAGGTTGCTACGGTACGGTTTCTTTTTATTTAATACAATGAACTTGAGCTTTCATTTCATACTATTTATATATTATCGTTAATTAGTTAGCATTCTAACCAGCCTGCTCGTTTTCTCGTCGTCATCATTTAATACTGGCGTAAGTTAATTTGTTTTCTTTGCTAAATTGCCACTACCAATCCATGCAGTTTAGTCCTATCATCACTATGATCGTTATCAGGAAATCATTATTGCATGAAATCACGCACACTTAATTTATCCATTTTTCCACCATCCATCTGTCAATTCGTGCGCACCAGTGGCAATAACGGTACGATATCAGCCAACCGTTTTCCCTTGTCAAACAATTCACGTTGACATAGAGAATAGCAATGCAGAATTTTAATTAATATTCTCGCTTAACTTTAGGACTTCAGTCCTTATACGTCCATTCACATTAATTTATTCTATTTAAATTCTAGGAATACAAAACATTTTCGAATATTTTTTGTTTTATAAAATCTCATCCTGTTAAATAAATACACAGTGCATATTGCGTAATATTATCGTGTTTTTCCCGTTAGTTTTTTCCAGCCAACTAGATGATGAATGTAAAAGATACGTGGGGCAAGCCATAAGCACGTTTATTCCAACTTGATCATCTTCTTTCCCACTTCTTACTCGTCTTTCGTAGAATATTTATATCCGTACGCCTACATAACAGTGCCTACTTCCACCTCCATTACTATTATTAATATTACACGTGTAGTAGTAAAGTATATAATGCATCTAACACTCCAGGTTTAAGAAGATAATGTCTCACGATTTTATTCCCATCATCATCAGCAGAATTCTCTTCAAACACCACCTCCTACTGCACCACTACTACAGAAACATTATTTATTATTCCTTTGTATTCATAAGTAACGGAGCTCCACCATCACTATCACCGGAGAAAAATGTGAAAGTCTTGTTCTCTTTTCTCTTAAGTCTTTTTCTCAAGTGTTTACACTACCATCATTTACACACACACTTTCTCTCGCTCGCTCTTTCTTCCTGACTGTTTTTATCTGCCATCCTGCTGAATATTGCACGCAAAGCAGGAAAAAACTGACTACACTCATCATAATCATCACTATATAGTAATATTCCATATCATGGTTTTTACACACGTGCAAAACTACTAAAAACTACAAAAGTATATTTCTTGGTTTCACCTTCACTTTGTTCCCTTCTTTCACGACTCATGACATGTTCCTTAGTTCCCATTAGTCTTTCATTTCTCTTTGCCTTAAGACAAAGCTACATAATGTAGATCCGGAGAAAGTTTTCAAGACCACACAAGTAGAAAAACTTTGATGATGGTACGCATTCACTAAAATTTCCTTTTTCCCATAATAAATGAAACACTTGAGCACAAAGAGGGGGAAATGGGGATAATCAAAATGATCATAATAATATGCTTGCCTGTTATCTCTCTCATCATCCGTCCAAAGCATTCTCTTTCCGACTACTGACACTGGATACACTTTAGATATACGTATACAAATGTGATGCATAATGCATCATCAACCTGCCTCATGTTCTTTATTCAGAATCAAGTGGCGTGTGTGATGTGTGGTTTCAGCCGAGTTGCTCTTTTTCTTCGCTTCTGCACTTCATTTCTGTCCGTTACGCATTGTTAAACTTGAGTGGCACATATATAAGCATTGTATTCCTCCAAGTACGAGTGTGCATTGTGCGGAGAATCATGTGATTGTCAGGATGAGAGAAAGGAAGAACGGAAACTGTAAGCATTCTTCAGTCTCAACAGGCTTACAATTCATGGGTGCGGAAGAGTTCGAGAGGCGAAGTGATGATGATGATTTGCTGAGCTTGTGGAAAGATGATGTATCCTTGTAAATAAACTGTAGGCAGTTTGTAAGTTTGTACCCAGTAACATTTTCATCCCTCAGAATAAACCTGCATAATACGCATATTATGCAACATGTCGAAACATTTTTACATGCACAAACACACTTGTATGATGGTTAAAAAAACACAATCAACAAGAATGACGGCTTCATGTACTTCCCCCGCAAAACAACTTTATGCGGGGGAAATATTTTTAATATAAGTGGGAAGACATTTCATCTTAAAGAAAAGAGTTGCAACTAAAAACGACCATAAAAACTGGAACACTTTAAAAAAAGGTTTTTCATTCTTTCAACAGGACGTGGTAATGTACCCGCATCTCTTTTAGGAGAAAAAGGAAAAGTGCTATACTGTTGCTATTTTTAGTGATGATAAAAATGGCCTCGCTGTTACGTGATGCATTAGCATAATAACCACTTGATTTACATGAAAGAAAGGTACATAGAACACAACACAAAATTATACTTTTTGGTTCCGGTAGCTTACCATTTTCCTGTGACTGTGTGGGAAACTTTCCCATCTATAAAGTACTTTGTTAATAAATGCATCCTCATCTCAACTTGTTTTACTCTACCTGATTTACAAATGAAATGCCATAATATTATACAATAATAATATATTCAAAGGGATAAAAACATCTGTAGGCTGTCGTGAGTAGGTAGATTGTGGTATTTTGATGTGGACTTTCTTTCCGCCGGTAGAAAAGCATCTGACGGAATATTTAATGTGTATTTTGTAAATATGCATATTATACATTATTTATGGATCAGCTAGCATTTAACAAGGTTGTTTTGTGTCTCTTTCGTTTTCATCGTAGTCCCAAAACAACAAACCTCAAAAAATATAAATCCATTTCTACCCTTGATGAAACTATTTAATATGAAGCAACATAACGTTAACTGTGGTAACGGTAACGACACTAAATAATGAAAGCATGTTTTGTTTTAGACTATAAAGATGATATTAAAATGTTTGATAGCTACCAGTGTGATGATGTAATATAGATAGGTGTGCCACTTACAATTACCAGCTTAGCGTTTGATGAGGTCAATGTTGATGTGGCCTTGTAATGAAGTCTGTGTTTGGTTGGGACATCTATATATGCCCTTTCCTCATCACCTACATACCTATGCAGCTTGAATGGAGTTTGCAAATTTTTGTACCTGTGTTGCTCAGTTTTACGGAAACTGGTATGGAGATGAAAGGTGAGATGAAAATGTGAGGGGGTAATCTCTTGATCTTGTTCATTTTGGGTGTCTCCATCATTCCTTTAGTTCTCGGAGCCCTTTTTAATAAACCAACATCCAACGTTCCTTGTGTTTTCCTTTGCTCTGAATATTTATGCAGATTGAATGGGAAATGGATGAAGGAGCAGATGAGTCGCATACCACCACCACATCCATCCCCACCGTATTATGTACGCTCAATGAATGAATATGTATTCCAAAATGTTTAATCTGCATACCTAAAGCTTCAATTCAAGTTACCATCATCATCAACCTTTCATAACAGAGACTGTATAAAATGAGCGTATATGGAATGATATTTGCATAAGGAATGGAGTATGCCAGGAATTTCCCAAGTTTCATTCATTCACTAACTTACAGTCAGAGAGAACACAGAAAGGAAATTTGCATGAGTTGTGGTCAACGGTGGAATGGCATGATGAACAGTATAGCTTTATTATCATCAAATGGAATAGTTCATCATGTCAGCAAGAGGATGGGAATGATAAGAAATTATGGTGACATTCATGGTTGTACAAGAAACTAAAGTAGAAAGTACTAGCATACCTTCATACTTGAGACGTGGTGTTGAGATGTGATAATGATAATGTACAGGTATATTACAAATGTCTAGATAAACTTTTACTGGGGTTGCCGTTTTGTATGAAGCCGTCTTATTTCAGACATTGCGCCCATTTTCTTTTTTGCTCTTGGAAGCTTTAGCTTGGATTTTAATCGGTGTAATCGTACCCGAGATGGGGAAGAGAAAATATGGTTGGGGAGATGGAGATGTTGTAATGTATGATTGTGCGCAGCTTATAATCATAATGATGTACATACGTCAGTAGTGATATAATATGCATATGTTGATGCATCTGTTGGAAAAAGTGAATAGACAAAACTGAAGGGATAGGAAGATCGTATAAAAGAAAATGTGGATTTTAGCCTTGCCTGTTGGCTGATGATATGGAATACAGGTAAGGGTAAAGGCTGTGCAGGACAGGATATGGTTTGTGCAGGACGTATACATTTGTTGGCATTGAAACAATGACAGTCGGACTGACTGACAGTGAAAATAGGAAACGGTATGCAAGCAATGTCGGTTGCGCTTGGATATGAAGTTTTTCGAGATTTTTGTTGGCATTGCGGTTACTGCAGTCCAGATTCCT
The DNA here is from genome assembly GCA_027743765.1 of Coecobrya sp. COE2. Taxonomy (NCBI): domain Eukaryota; kingdom Metazoa; phylum Arthropoda; class Collembola; order Entomobryomorpha; family Entomobryidae; genus Coecobrya; species Coecobrya sp. COE2. Next base: position 33,867 of record JAHZMV010000456.1, read on the forward strand.
CTCATTTCAAGGCTGATATCATCTGGTAGAAATAATGAGCGTATATGAGAAGGCAAGGTGATGGTAACTTTTAGTTGTATTATTAGTGATAGCTGAGCTAAATATTTCGGCTAGAGGCAGTTTCAAAACTTTTTTGGGAGTACTTTCTCAACAAAATTAAAATGGAAGGGCGAAGAGGGACATAGGGAAATACGGTGGAGGATGATCTGATGAAAAAGGACAGATTGAAGGACATTCCAGCTCCAGCCTATCTCCCCATTTTTCCTCTGCGTCTGTGGTTTAATATGTTTCAGGTCGCATATGTCACCAAAAAGTTTGATGAGCAAGACGAATTATTATAAAAATGTGGAGGAAGGCAAGAAAATGTGGACTTATTGCAGATGACAAGAGATTGGAGTCCCATCTGTTACTTATCATATTATATTCTTTGATCATCTTGAATGCTAATCATATGCATAAAAAAGTTAAGTGGGTGCTGCCTCTGCTGCTCTCTCATCGGCTTCTCACTTTTTTCGTGTGACACTTTCTCTTGACAGTAGATGATAAAACCGCCGCCACTTATTTAGTTAAATTTTTTCTCTTTCCAAAAGTCCTTGACTTTCTTTTTATGGGTTCATCCTTTCTTGACTTTTTACTTCGCTTTTGCACTCATCCCTTCCACTCCACCCTGTCAGATTAATTTGTGTGAAGTGTGAGTGCCAGAATGAATGAACAACAAAACGAATTAGAGCAATAAGCACGCGGGAAAAAGGGCACGAAGAAAACTTTTTGATATTTTGTTGGAGACGAGGCCAAACCATTAGAAAATCTTGCCAAAGTAACTTACCAAGTTTCTCACTCGCATGATATCCATCTGCACTCCACAACGAACGGATGAGCACATACAATTGTTCAGTGAAATAGTTTTCACGATGAGAGAGAGTAAAAGTAGCACAAAAGGTGCAGCGGCGCCGTTTCAACTCTTGTGGGAATTGAGAATGGAAAGGTGTTGTCACTGTCACTACCATGTTTACTGGGAGAACAAGGCGACTTTTGTGTGCGCGTGTTTTTCCGAAGAAAAACTTTACAAAAGTTAAGACAGTGGTAAATGCAGCTTTTTCATTTTAATGCTCTCTATCTCTCTGCCTGATCCGATGACATTGTGTAAAAAGTATGACAGGGGTAGCTGTTGCTAGATAATATAATATAGTAAGTTAGTCTCTATACACTTTGTTGTGCATTCCGCCATATTTCTCGTCAGCTCGTCAACCGAGAAAGCGGTGGTAGAACGAGCGTGAAGGAGTTTATCACTTTTACCTCCTCCGCAAAAACTTTTTATCTTTCCTATCTCTTCTCTTTCTCAAATTAAATCTTGTTGAGTGGATGTGAAAGTTAAAAGTTTTTTTGCGCGAAACCGTACGGGTAATATTATGATTTTATGTCATATTATACTTTATATCAAGGCTTTACATCTGCTGAAGTAGAATTCTCATTGTGAAGGGTCACCACCTTCAAATCCACCAACATCACCATCGCCATCAGTCTCACACTTCCTCTGAGTTGACTTCACTGTGAGAAAAGCAGAGAAAACGACGACGATGATGAATACGAAGAAGACTCGAAAAGATTTTCAGCGTCAAGCGACAAGATGGATATTTTGTGTGTCAGTGTACACACTTGACAACCACCACCGACCACACCACACACATTCTCAGCAGCTCAGCTAGCAGCAGTCACTCAGTTAACTTATTTTTTGCTCTAGTTTACATCATCCGAGAAATCCGTCTCCGCGTTAGCTTAGTGGATGTGCAGAAAAAGAGAGGAAACAGGCTGTGCTTCAGTTAGAGAGAAGAGAAAGCAGAGGAAATGTAATACCTATGTATTTTAGTGTAGTTTACGACGACAAGGAGCATAACCTCCAAAAACGCCGTTTTCTGTTGCCATTTGACACTCTCATCATAACATTTGTAGCAACAGAGAAAAGCGAGAGGAATAAAATGTAGAGGAACCGGGAAAAGTGAAAACTTCTTAAGGGCACGAAGGAGTAGTATAGGATTCTTGTTCCTTGCTTTGTTGTTTTAAAGGGCATTATTCAAGTGGAGTGGGTTTTCTCCTGTGGGTTCACAGGAGAGTTCATGGGACGGGAAAAGGAAAGTGTCTTTCTTGTACAAATACAAGGAAAGCGCTCAAGGTGACACTCGTTTATGTACATAGCATTGAAGCAGTCTGAAGAAACATTGGTGCAGTCAGATGTCACTGGATAAGCCTATACCTTAACATATATTGGAATGATAAGATACTCCTTGGATGCGTAGACACATTCTCTTGTCTTGCGTTAAAATGTGTCACCCTAGCCGCACACAGTATGCGACCACGTAAAATACTTGTTATGTAAACTTTTGCATTCATCACATTACAATATTTATTTAGTGTGCAATATACCAGTAGAATATTCTGAGTGAAATAATGTTCTATATAAATACACCATCGGTTTAACTATGTATGTGGGTGAGTGAGTGAATGAGCTTCCTCCTTTCTTTTCCCCTACACACCATTGCCACACACCACACAAGTGTTTTAAATTACATGTAAATACAAAAGGGGGAAAGTAAAAAGCTTTTCCTTTCACCCGTCATCGTACATCTTTCTCTTTTCCTGCCCTCCTTTCTCTTTCCTTCTACTCACAAATATCTCTCTCTTTTCTGCAAAGATTGCAAAAAATAAAAGCCTTCCGCAACTGGCGCAAGAGTTACACTGTGACAGTTACAGCAGCAGGGGCTTTCTGGGATCACGAGCATCAGCAAATATTACACGGCTACTGCTGCAGTTTCCTTTTATTCTGTCTTCTCCATTCTACTGCTACCTTCTCCTTTTACTGAGTTCAGATTTTTCGACTGTGGAAATATTCTGAAGAATAAAACGGAGCAGGTCGATTTTGACATGAATAGACAGACGTGTCCCTGAATTTCTTTGTTTGCAGCAGTGCACACGACTTGAATACCTCTTTCAAATCCTGTTCTTTTTTTCAAGTCAGTCATTCATTCCATCAGTTATCAAAACCCAATCCTTTTGTATAAAAATTTAAACTGAAGTCGGATAATATGAAGTTTTACATTCTATTGGACTTCTGTTGCCTTGATGAACATTTTCAAGGAAAAGGGACAAAGTTGTTGCAATGTGTCTCAGATGTACAAGTCACAACTTTTAAATTTTGTATGACATCCCGTATAAAGTTTGATAAGAGTTTTAATAAACAACTACACCTACACATTTGCCAATTTATCATTTACCTAACTTGAATACCTCTTTCAAATCCTGTTCTTTTTTTCAAGTCAGTCATTCATTCCATCAGTTATCAAAACCCAATCCTTTTGTATAAAAATTTAAACTGAAGTAGGATAATATGAAGTTTTACATTCGATTGGACTTCTGTTGCCTTGATGAACATTTTTCAAGGAAAAGGGACAAAGTTGTTGCCATGTGTGTCAGGTGTACAAGTCACAACTTTTAAATTTTGTATGACATCCCGTATAAAGTTTGATAAGAGTTTTAATAAACAACTACACCTACACATTTGCCAATTTATCATTTACCTTCTTCCACAAGGTCACGTTCACCGTCATCATAATCTTCACGTAAAAACAAGAAAGTATTTTTCAATATTTATCCCCTTTGAAAAAATACTCTGTTTTTTGCTTCTGATCTTTTGCAACGACATCCCCACGGAGGAGAGGCGGAAAATGTAATGCAGTATTAGAGCTCACTTTAGATGTCGCACTTAATCTCCAAACTACTTTGGTTAAGTAAGTGCAAAATAAAAATGGATACACGGAGGAATATAAAGCAATCATCATAAAAACCGGTTTTACTTACAACAGAAAACAGCTTCCATTCCATTCTCCATGCAACAAGGCTTTACCAAATGCGGATATTTTTTTCTACACTATGCAGTTTTTTGTTCCGATAAAAAATAAAATGAAAATTTATGAGTGGCTTAGGCAAAGTAGAAGAAATGACGACGTGTATGCAGACATGTATGCAGCTTAAATGTTGATTGGATATGTATGCAGCAGCAGCACATATCCCTTGGGTATCTGGTAAGGCTAAATATTTGTGATGGACGAAAGCGTTAGTACTCGCAGATAAACATGACGACCACTCACAAAACTGATATTTTTTGTGATGGAACGGAAGAGGGAAGTTGTAAAAAATGTTGACGATGAAAGTGGATACCGTTGCCAACCCCAAGATGATGAGGATGACGAAAACGATAATCTTTTCGTCTCCTTCCATCGCATCATCACCATCGCCAACAAAAAATGCATAGGTATAGAGCACACATAGGTTATAATGGCGATGCTCCTTTTCTCTGTTGGGATTACTCAACTACAATTTTTACTTGCCAACCAAGCCTACAACCAGACAGGCAGCATCAAAAATTTCTCCAGTACCGGCAGCTCAGTTCTCCTTCTCATCTCTCTGCTAATATCCTTCATGCATCACACTTTGGCCACATAAAAAACTTTTGTGTTGCTTAAACATTATGCGTAATACATTTATCATTTATCATGTATAGAGTCATGGTATTAAGCAGTAGTATAGTAATATCACTATGGTAGCTTTAGTAGTGTTTTCACTGTAGTAAAAATATGAGAGAAAAACTCGTAAAAAATATTTTGGTAGTATCACTGTTTCTACTACTACGCAAGTTTCTGATAGAAAACTGCAATGAAAAATGTCAAACCAATCTTAATACAAACTAGGCAATATTATGCATAATATATCATCTTCTCTTATGCCATCTTATAAGCATGGAAGGATGGATGGATTAAAAGAAAAGCTTTCACATACTGTGCATATTTTTATAAGATTTTAGTACTGCCGCAGTAAGAAGTCATGTTGAAATGGAGAAAGCAGTTGTGTAGAGGAATTTTTCTGAAGTGGGTTCACTGCTGTTTCCATGCTGCAACGTTTGTAATGCATGGCGTGCCACCGCATATCATTTTGTCTGGTGTCATTTGCCTCTATCCAGCAAAGTTGACTGGCACACTGGCATATCATCATGGCATCATCCTTTTTTCTGCTAGAGGAGGAATATTACACTGGCGTCGTTATCATTTCTTACCATGTCTAAAATACTTTGTGTTATGTGATATGAAGATGATGATATGCCGTGTCAACGATAAAAACCAAGACGGCAGGGGCAGAAAGCATTGTCGTAGCGTAGCAGCAGCAGCAATGTACGCAACAAAGATTTCTATCTTATTTACTTAGTTGGCTTTCAAGTGAAAAGAGAAAAGGAGCGAGAGGAGCAGAACAGAGGGATATACGCAAAGTGACATGGCCTGGCTCTACATACTTGGCTTCAACACAACCAGAGCCTTGCCTTGGCATTTCTTCTTGACTTATTGGGTTTTGGCTTCCTCCTCCTTCAGTCAAAATTGGAGGAAGACGAGAAAAGGAGGAAGAGAGAAAAATATTTTTGCTAAAGCGGCTCAAGTACTTTCCAAAGAGGAAAAAATTGTGTCATGATAGTAAGTATAGAGAGGATACATAGAATAGTAACAGGGAAAAGGGATAAAAAGTCTTGAGAATAAGAAGGGAGAAGCCTATTTACTTTCTTCTAGACACAGACCCTTGCGTTTTGCTGGTTTCATCTGTATACACAATGTACATGCTTGTCTGAGCTTCTCCCTCTTTTCTCCCTTCATGGATGCGTGTCTGTCTGGGTGTGTGTGAGTGAGCAAGTAGTGCCACTGTCAATCAAACTGAATTGGAAAGATAAGTGTTTTGCGGTTCGCTTATCTATCTCATTCCCTTTTTCCCACCGCCAATAACACTCCACTTTATACTAAAGCCACTATTTATGCGGGTATCTATCTAATCGAACCACTACCATTGAAAATGTCATATAGTTCTCTTGCCGTTGTACACCACCAACATCGCTGCTTTGTAATCTTCTGTCCTTCTACCACTGCATGGTATTATCCTTACCTTAACGCCACCGGAACACACATTCACTCGTCTCTACTGGAGAATAGTACGTATCCGGTTGGGTTTTTTACTTTCCTCTTCTTCCTTCACTCCTATCTCATCTCTCTCTGGGTGTGCAGTACTCTTTAAGTACACGTTAAGTGGCCTACCGCTGGGCAATGAAAAACAGAATAGAAGATAGAGCTCTGCGTGAAAGCCTTAGCCAATTTTTACGACCTTCTATTTTGTCTGTCCTGTTGTTGTACCTATGACAAAGCTACGTACAGCATAACACAGAAGCGTTTTATTTGCATCTAACCTCACATCCTTGCAATTTTAGTGGTGTATTTGGTGAGAGACAAGTAAAGTAAACCACATAAAAATACATTGATAGACGTAGTTCAGAGGGAACTAGTAAAAGGGTGACTTGGGCGAAGCATGTGTGGTAGGTACTAAATTTAGGTATGTAGATACATATACGCTTGATATTTGTGGTGATGTGTGATGGCATGACAAGAGAAAGACAATTGTTTGCTTTGGATCCGCACACCGCAACTATACCGCCATCGCCACAAAAAAGTCAGACAAGGTGGGTGCCTCTCGTTTCTCATCTTGTTTACTTTAGAAGTAGATTTTTATGCTATCAAACTACACTCACCATACAGCTTAAAATATCATATAGACAGACTAACTGACTAGAGGTGTATGCATATATACGGAAGGTAGAATGTAAATGCAGATCCAGTAGTAATGGTACTAAATCGTAGCAATTTTTTCTCTGCTGCTTTCCTCTGAAAATATTTTCCTTTTTAAAAGGGGATTACACTGCTACGTACACCATCGTTGTTGATGTAGCAGATAGGTTGTTGTAATAATAGCGGAACAGAGAGCAGTGCAAAAGCTTTATATACTGCCATGCAAGCAGAGCTTAGGCAATCTTTCCAGCAGTGAAAAAATTCTCTACTGCTCTGCTTTCTCTTCGATGAATGAAAGGGGACCTTAGGCTGCGGACAATAATGCGATGTAGGAAATAAGTTGTTGAGGAAACAGAAAAGGAGTAAAAAAGCTACTTAACTCCGTGTTCTAAAAATGGAACAAGCTGTATTACATTATATTACTCTGGTAGGGATTTTTAACGTTGCGTTTTAGCAGAGAGGACAACTACGCAACTTTGCAAGGAAAACAAACTTTTCTCTATTGTTGCCCGTGGTGTTCTACTACTACTGCAGCAGCATCTCATTCATAAGAGCTGTGTGCGTGAGTGAGTTTTTTGGTTATGTGTAACACGAATACTTTACAAATGTCAGTGCTCTTTTTTTCTGCGGTGGTAGTTTCACAAAAAAAAGTTGTAATAAAGACTGGAGAGAAGAGGAATTTAAATTACTAGAGCGCAAGCGACAAAGTCTCCTGAAAAGAATTATATAATAGGGGAACAGCGGGCAATAAAAAAGTCACAAAAAGTTGAATTTTCTTCTTGACTTTGTAAGCCCGTGAGAGGGACACCCCACGGATTTCAATGGTGGAAAAGGGTCCCATTTTCAAAAGTGCAATGATTTCTTCCTGCCAAACATGCTTTAAAACACTTGAGAGTATAAAATAAGAAAAATTGTACTAACGGACAGGACAATGAGGTGGAGAGGAATTTTATGGCCAATGACATTGTAGTCTTTTTTAATCTCGCCATGTGTCCATCCACTTGGTTGAGTAGAGAAAATGGAGAAAGGAAAGGGACAGACAAAGAATGCTTCTAATACTCTAGCTTCTGCACTTAATGGCTTTTTGTATTTCACCAACTATAATCATCATCGCAATTATTATCATTTTGTGACCTTACTACAAGGAAGATAATATGTATACTAATATGTATGCTCATGTAACGTCAAAATCGACCGAGTTGGCAAGACCGTTTCAAGGACAAATTTTTGGCTATGCATCTACTCTGCACACGGTGATGCTGATAATGATGATATAATGGATACCGTGAAGCTATTAAAGTGGCTATTATATTAATATTTAAAGTAGTGGTGATTATAAACTATTACGTAAGTTCCGTAGCTTTAAATACCATATATCTTTCAAGAAAATCGTCCCTTTTCTTCTCTCGTATATTCAACACACTCCTTATATCCTTTTGTTTTCCACTTATCCCTTTCACGTCTTCTCTTCCTCTTTCAGCTCTTGCTCGCTTGTCCGCTCATAAATATTAATAGTAATAATAGCAACACCACCAGTCTAGAAAAAAGCATACACACAACAATGAAAGTACGTAGAGCATGAGAGCCAAATGAGAAATAAGTAGAGTAAGAAGCTCCTTCTTGTTAGAGGCACGAGTGTGTTCAGCTTTCTCAATGAAAATTGTCAGAGAAAAAGAGGCTTAACTGAAGAACTAGCTCAACACGGACTAAGCTCAAGTTCTCGAGCCAAGTAGTAACAGTGGTCTTCTCCTCTTCTTGCAGCATTTCACGTCCAAACGAGTTGTGTAAGTTTTTTGGAAGGGGGAAGTAGTGCAGTGTAGTGGGAGGACGAAGAGGAATGATGACGATAAAGCTATTATTTGTACGAATATATTGCGACTATTATAATAATTGTTATTCCCCTTCTCCTCCTAGCAAAATGCAAAACTAGGTTGAGTGAGTATGAGTGTGTGTCTACATGAGTGAATGTCCACAATTAAAATTATGTGGTACAACAGGCACCACCACAGTGGAAGAAAAAAATGTCTAGAGAAAATGGTTGCTTTCTTTAAAACAAATGAAGTAAGTACATGGAACAATGTACATATTCGTAATGATATGCGAGGAATATTTTTAAAAGTTAGTCTAAATATCCCGTTTTTCTCCGTCTGGGTTCACTCACGCTGAATCATTATCATCATTTGTTATATTACTTTCTGAGATTCCGGCAGTACAAAGAACATTTCTCAAAAAGTGCTCTGGAAAAAAAACTTTTCCTGTGAAAGTTGGTAAAATAAAATATATAATTGTTTTTCAGACTGGGAGTCTGGTTCTTGTCCTACGCACACTGGCCGACAAATAAATAACATGGGACGAAAAAAGGAGAATAAAGCCTTTTTTAACGTTATCTGTACTTTTTTGTTTGATTTTTGCTATTTTGAGACTGCGGGGACAAACGATAAAGAAATGAAAGTTTACTTGAGGGAAAAAATATATTGAATTGAAAGAGCACTTTATATAATGGTTCATGGCCTTATGTAACAAGGAATTTTCCTCGAAATAAAGTTTGTTTTATGTAAGCTAGAATATTTATATTAGTTTCGTGGTCGGAGGGAGGGGAAGTGGAATTGGGGATGGTAAAGTCCGACATATTTGTCTGCCAACTTTATACTTTTGGAGTGGAATGGGCCATGGGAAACCTCCTTTCCAATTCTCATCATTTAAAAAGTTATAATATTGTTGCTACCACTGTCTTGGCCAGATAATAATATTAATAATATGTAATAATACTAATATTATTGAAAGAAAATGAAGGAGAAAGAAAAATATTGAGAAGAAAGATGAGCTAATACAGAAGATTAATAACGTCATCGTCAGCAGCAGCGTTTCTATTACTGACAATGAGACTGGGACCAAGAGACCGAGCCACCACTCGACTCACCCTAGTATTTTTCTGTAATTCTCAAGAAAAAAATATATATTATGGCCAAGTGAACATGAACATTGGAGGCGGAGAAGTAGCAGAGGATGAAGAAATAAAGTTTGACAATTTGTTAATACCATAATTGCTTTTAGCTTTGGATACGGACATGTGTACCTATTTTTATGCTTACTTTTGGGAGTAGGTATGTACGATCATGTGAACAGTTCCTGAGCAGGAAAAAAGTTGTTTCTTTCTTGTGTGTTTAATTAAAAGCAATCAATGCGGTTGGAAGCATCCTTCCGAAACACTAATACCGCCATCATCGCCATCGCACCACTGCTGCCACAAAACCAATAAAAACTAGTCAAAAACTGTAAAGAATTGGTGGAGAAGTTTAAAGAAAGGCTTCAAGTTTTCCTAGAAAATATACTTGACACGGTTGAATTTTTTCGTGCATGTGACATTTCCTTTCTTCCAAGTTTGTTTGAAAACTATGCCTTAATATTTGAAAGGTTGAGTAATAGGTAGTAGCTCTAACGATTAAAGCACTTGACTATATACCAGTTTATTAAGCCAGCCTCTCGTAGTTTTTTTACTGAATAAATTATATATGCTGCTGATTGGTTATCGGTCCTTGTCCTTTTAAAAAGAACTATTTTTGAGCTGGTATTGACAGCTTTTTATTTTTCAGAGGCAATTATCCTGCAGGAAGTTGAACAAAATGGCTCGCAAAAACTTGCTAATTCATTTTGATTGTCTTGTTAAGTATATTATATGCTGTAGCTCTTGTTAACAAGTTTTTGCTTTGTAATTGACAGCTTTTTATAGAATTTTAGTCAAAAACAAGCACATTAACTGGAATAGGATTTGCATCCTTAAACCCACTATCAGGTTTCATTGATACGACGTCACAGAAAATGTCATTTGAATAAAACAAGTAAGAAGTGTGCTCAAAAACTTGTACAGCTATTGTCTGTTCAATGACGTCTTCTTACTATGCCCTATATGTAAAAATATATTATGGATTTTGATATTGCTACCTTTTATATTTTATGACGGCTATATTATATAAATAATTGATTTAAATTATCTGAGTCTTGTATTATTTATATATAATGTATTTGTGTGCCAATAAGCAATCATAGAACCAATTACACTCATGCAGAAAGGATTTGCATCCTTAAACCCACTATCAGGTTTCATTGATACGACGTCACAGAAAATGTCATTTGAATAAAACAAGTAAGAAGTGTGCTGAAAAACTTGTACAGCTATTGTCTGTTCAATGACGTCTTCTTACCATGCCCTATATGTAAAAATACATTATGGATTTTGATATTACTACCTTTTATATTTTATGACGGCTATATTTTATAAATAATTGATTTAAATTATTTGAGTCTTGTATTGTTTATATATAATGTATTTGTGTGCCAATAAGCAATCATAGAACCAATTACACACATATGGAATACGAAAACTGTTCATTTCTGCATGTTAATTGTTTATGCTATGCTACGCTTACGTTAGTTCTATGTTCATCCTTTCCTTCCAATAATTCCCTTAGAAAAATAGTAACAATTTCCACCGGTAAAGATACCTAATTTAGATACAGACATTCACGCTCGCCATTAGCTAGTCGATTACAAAAGAAAAATACACACCATTTTGCACGCACTTTTTCTACCCAACTTTCTCTTTATATCCGACATCTTTTTAGTCTGATGTTGTAAAGGTGGTTGCTCTCTGGTGCCGAGTGAATTTGTGAAATGAACAGAGAAAATGGCACGAACCCTTTACATTTCCTCTTTCTCTTCCCCTTCCCGTTTCCTTTCCCTTTTCATCGTGACTTAATCTCTCTCTATTTAACATCCTCCCACTACTCCCTATCTTACCTAACTAACCTTAAAAAAGCTCGCAACACCCAACTTTTTCTTGTCCGCTTCATTCACGCAAATTGTACAGAAGAAGAAAAAACTTTTACATTTCCACTTTCACTTTCTTTGATCAAGAACGTTGCTATACATATGCTACTCTGTTAGTACCAGTAGAAAAAAAAATATTATATTGCATGTTTTGCTTGTTATGGCATCCCATTTTTACTCCAGCTCCGTTTTTCCTTTTGCACTTTGCGTATATTATTTTTGTGTAGGTTGCCTGAGAAAAGTATAAATGTACAGTGAGAGCATTCATATTGAAAAATTAACCACCTTCCGGGGAAATGCTTGGGGAACATAAGTTATCTGGAGACACAACAACGTTTTATTCTCCAGTGGGCATTTTTTATCCCAGGTTTTTTACTTCCTGTTAAGCCCTTGCCCGTCTCACGTGCCATTTTCAAAATGAGCTCTCTAGTTTGTTCCTTGAGGTAGCAGGTTACAAACGTACTCTTTACAAGTTGATACTCTACTTATTACTCACCGTCACATTTATTTACACCGAAAGGGAGAAAAACTTGCTGCTACTTTACTGGTTGTACGCTTTCTCCTATTTTTAAAACCTGTCTTTATAGCTTGCTCTTTTCCCAGTTGTCTGAAGGGCGAGCTGGGTGAAGATATCAAAACTGAACTGGGGTTTGGGATAAACGGAAAGTGGCCTTGTGGGAGGTGTGTATGTACACCTGTGTATAGGTACATTACGTTTATTGCTGCTTGCATGGAATCTGACAAAAATAGAGTATCATAATATGGACGTGTAGTAACAAAGTAATACTCCCGGAAACTTGGTTCCCACACGTGTCAAAGTTAAATACAAGAATGTCTGATATTTTTTGTGGTTTTCCTAGCTGTTTGAATCAGACATACTTGGGATTTTTATTGTTGAATGGTATTGCTGACTGGACGCAGACAACTCTGCACATACCTATATGTATTATATTAATGATATAGTGTATCTATGCATTCTTTGAATTGGACACGTGTGTTGTAGGTACGTATTACAGTTAAGAGCTTTGATATTGCTAGTTAGTTTTGACGGTAGTGGACAACCAGACGAACAAAAGCAAGTTTATTTTTCTTTTTTAAGTACTTCACCACAAGATATTTCTCACCCTGCATTATGTACCTTTCTATTCAGTGTACGTTTCAATAAAGTATCATGTATATAGAAAGTCCAAACAAATTGTCCATTACATTTTTGGTATACTGGTATAAACAATATTATTTATGGTCTTTGTACAAGGTACATTGATATTTTGTGAATACAGTGCAAAAATAAATGAACAAAGTAATTCTCAGATTCAATCGGCTATTGAATTAAATATCACCATAAAGCTACATTTTGGTCTAGGTTTCCTTTATCTCCATAAGAGTGTCAATCATCTTCTCCGTGTATATAAATACATACATACTAGGTATCTCAAGGTGCTCGTTTATAACTTCACATGTATATAGAAAGTCCAAACAAATTGTCCATTACATTTTTGGTATACTGGTATAAACAATATTATTTATGGTCTTTGTACAAGGGATCGTTCATTGATATTTTGTGAATACAGTGCAAAAATAAATGAACAAAGTAATTCTCAGATTCAATCGGCTATTGAATTAAATATCACCATAAAGCTAGATTTTGGTGTAGGTTTTCTTTATCTCCATAAGAGTGTCAATCATCTTCTCCGTGTATATAAATACATACTAGATATCTCAAGGTGCTCGTTTATAACTTCAGTGCATTTCTACAAGCATGATGTAACGCAATATGTACAATGTTGTATGCAGCCCATAAAACATTAAAATGTGCACACCATTTTTGTTATCTTTGTAAAACACGTTCATGCCTACATCCTCCTTCCTGTAACAAGGTAAACACTGGCGTAGTCTGAGCAGTTATGTAGTTTTGTAATGGTCACCAGACAATAAGACGTTATCGCTTGGAAAAATGGTTTCTGGAAAGTAAAGCGCACCCTTATTTTGTGTAGTCTGTTCCTCTGCATCCTATGTTCCACTACCTTTTATTGTGCGTTAAATAGGAGCAAGTTTTTCCTCTTGAATATGAGAAACTGAAGTGAATACGACAAGAAGAATGGTATGCGTCTCGCTGTCTGTTTGGTTTACGTAGTACTTTCTTGTTTGTGCACGTGTATCCGTCCGGTGGCGAATATACGTGCATCTCGTATGTTTGTCCTCTCGTCCTTTTTTATTTCCTTTTTCTTCTATTTTGTGTCCTTTTAAAAATTGGACTGAGGGGACCTTACATGACAGCGGCAATTTTTTTTAGTGCGACCTCAGGTTCACGCTTTTGGCTTTGGCTACGTTGATTCTTCGTTGCGATGGTGCATCGACAAAACGGGAGCGTATTCAAAAGAAAAAAAGTTACGATAAACTTTTCCCTTTTCTTCTTAATTTTCACCACTATTCTTCTTTCTTTCTTTCTCTCTCTCTTTCCCATTCTTCTCTTTTTTTACTTGCCAGAAAAAATACTAAATGGTTATACACGAGCAGCAAAACAACAAAAGCAAGAGGCAGAAACAAACCGGAAAAAAGAAAATGTTTGAGTTGACTTATTCTCTTCTTGAGCGAAACCAACCCAAGTATAAAAACCTTACACACCCGAACAGATATACACACTCTCATGCAGCTTTTCTAACTCATAGCTCGTCTCTTCTCATTCATGCAATCAAATTTACGAATTTTTTCCTTTCTTTCTCTCTCTCTGTCTCTCTGATAGTCTACGTGTTTCTAATAAATGGCATTAACGGCAGTAGTAGCTCGTTTTCTCCACTCTCTTGAGCAAAGTACACGAGTACACGTTTGTTCATAGCTTGGTTCAGAGAGAGAGAGAAATAAAAAATCACAGCATCATCGTCATCACTACAAAAGAAAAGAATCTCAGAAATAAATGGGATGTAAGCTGAACATGTATAGTGAAGTACTGGAGCCTACTCAACTCTCAAGTCTCACGCAACCGAAAAAAAAATCAACGCAACATTTTTGTCCTCTCTTCTTCCACCATATATTTCTTCCTTATTTTATTCATTTCTACCTCAACAATAGTACTCAACCCACCGCACGTAACCCTTTTCAGTCTTTCGTGCAAAAAATTATTAGAAAAAATGTATACCTAGCTGTATAGAAAGGCAAAATAAGAAGTACAAAAATCCCACTTGTCTTTTTACTTCTTTCTTCTTTTCGTTCCGTTGTGGCATGCCACGAGCTCATTTCACCGAGGAAAGAAGTGAAAGAGAAACAAGAGTGAGAGAGAAAGTCAAGAAGAAAGAGAAGAAATAAAAAAATCTCAACAAAGTGCGTGTATCCTTGTTCCCTGTCTCTCTTATGCTCTGTCAATGAACCTCTTTCGCAACTTGATACACACACTTTCTCCCCCGCACATACTACACAGGCTAGCCAGACACCAAGCCAAAAGCAGCTTGGCTCAACATTTTTTATTATTATTTTATGGCATGATCGTGATGATATGATCATGATATGATATAATAGCCTTTGTGTGTGTATGTATGTGCACGTTATTATAATAGTCCCCAGAAACAACACTATCTTGATGATGGCGATCGTGGTGATGCGAAGCCTATCAAGTTTCTTTTCTGCAAAAAATTCTTTCTTTTCTTCTTTCGCTGCTGCCATAAAGCACAGCTAATATTACACAGCAGAAATAGTAGGCTGCAGCAGTCAAAGCAACAAAACTTTTTTATTCTTTCTACTCTCTACTTACCATTCTTTTTGACTTCCTTTTCACTAGACTTTGCAAGAAGAAGAAGAAAAAAACTTTTTTTCCTTTTTGAGATTCTATTATTGCTTAGCTTGCTGATGGTGCTACAAACTACAACGCAGTAAGTAAGCACGATATATTGACGGTGGAAAAGTGGGAAAAAGAGGAAACAGCAAGTCAAGATGTATGAAAAATGCGTGCTATCACAACATCTTGACAGTGTTTTCTGTTGTTGCATATGTACTTTAAGTATGACATTTTGTTCGTACGAAGAAAAGAAAGTTATTTTGCAATCAGCAGTACAACTGACGGACGAAGGCGATATGGCAGCCATAGTGGTTATGCAGTCATAAAAATATTTAATAACAGAGTACTAATAATAGTATGAGTAATATAAAAAGTATACCATGTAACGTTATAAAAAGTATATCAGATTTATGAAGGACCCCTTGACTCAGTATGGCAGATAGAGCCGTACAAGTAATAACAAATGAGAAACGTAGGAATAAAGAGAGAGATGGAGGAATGAAAGGAGGGAAAGGAATGAGAGAAAGACAGGAAACGGACATCAAAGAAAAATTCCAGTCTATGGGCCTACATATAGATTTCCTCCACGATCATCATCCTCACGAGTCTAAAAAATTGAAAGGAGGGAAACGGCACGTGATAGATGTACATAGTGGTAGGGAAAGAGGAAGTAGGTAGGTGGGTGGAGAGTGAAGGGAATGGATGAAGACATGCTGTTGCTGGATGTTTTTAGAATTTTTTCAAAGAAACTTCGTGGCGTGCACGCAACAAGATGATCAATGGACAAGTAAAATGTGAATAATATGCTTCTTGCTGCTGCTGGTGGTGATGATGATGAATGCAGCGAATATGAAAAATATGGAGAAAGGACAATAATAGGGGAACAAACGGAGTGAATTGGAGGAGAGTGAAGGGTGGGGAACACAAACCTACTTTTTTAATTCGGCCGTTGAATTGAGCGGTGTGAATGAATATGTGTTAATTAAGGCATGCCTGCATGTAAGCGTGGCCCGTTGATTAAATTCAAATTGTTCACGTACAATCCAAGAAGAAAAGGGGGGCTGTACATGAATGGCCATGAGAAAAAATTCAACCCATATTGGAGATTTTTAAAAGAACCTTGAATAGATGGAATGAATAATGGCTTACGAACAGCTCCAAAGTATAAACAAAAAGAAGAAATGAAAGTGATGAATCACTCTCAATTTTTCTCTCAAACACACAAACACACTGACTGACTGAGAGTGAGTCTTAATGCATTATAGGTTGTCACTCATTTTGAAGGATATCTACGCGCTCGTAAATTCTACCAGATGTGTACTCATCGCCTAAAGACTATAAGTTTGTGCACAAAAGAATGCATAAAGAAAAGCAAAAGTTTTTTCATCGTGCTGGGAGGTTGCTGATTAAAAACAGAGTTGTCAAAAGAGTGAGGGAGACAGCAGTCATTTTCTTTGTCTTTTTTGCTTCTTCGCTATCTTCAATCTTGAAATGGCATTGCTAAATCTAAAAAGAAAATGAGAACTTCTCCTTCCAAGCTAAATAATCCCAGTTGTTGTAATGTGTAAACCTACTTAGGTACATACTTATAAAAGGGCTATCCATTAGTGATGGAAAGACTTTGTAACAATAAATGGTGTTCAACTAGAATAAGATGAACATTTGTACTGAATTTTAACACTTGTAGTGAACAGCGCCTTATTCGTGGGAAGTAGGTTATTCTTATCATTTTAAAACACGACATACAACGTCTGAAGCCAACTCCAATTCAATTCTTCTATTCAATCCCCTCTTCGTTTTACTCAACAAGCGTGAATGACAATAATGCTGATGAGTTTCTCAAAAGAAAAGGATGAGAAGAGAGAAGAGAGAAGAATTTACTGCTGCCGTTATAAATTCAAACTTTTTCTAGACCTCATTACTCATTATACATGTTGGAATTTGATATTTTTGAATATAAATAGGGACCAGACATGAATTCCCACATGATACCTAGCTGTCTGTTTCATAACAGTTTCCCTCGTTCATTGCTTATGCACGGCATTATGTAAAGGTGACGTGGGTTATGAACGATTCCATAATAAGCTCGTTCCAATAAACACATTAGATGTAAGTAAATATAACTATATTTCTGTGAGTGGGATATTGTGATAAAAACAAGTTTTTCTTCAGCTCTTAATATCAAGCAGGTTGGTGCAAATGATAAGTTGGACTCTTCTGTAAGAAATCTGATGAAGCCGTTCTCATTTCTTGACATACTTATTTTCACCACTCTTCAGCATATTTAAAGAGTCTGAGAATTCTTTCAATTTCCTTTTTTGTTCTTTTCAATTGACAAACTTATTATAACGATGATGATTTGCTTTCGCGAAAACGTAATGTTTGAATAAAAAGTATTGGACTAAAAGTAGGAGCTTACACAACATTGGATACCTCACATTTCTTTATATCTTCATTTTTGACTAGCGCGAAAAAAGTTTCTCTTGACCAACTTTCCAATATGTGTATGGTGGCCTGTTTGCAGATAGGTTCTTTTACGGGAACGGGGAAAAAAGTGCAGCTGTTTTTGAACGCAGGCATATGTAATAACATGAGAATGTGTAAACAAGAAAGTAAGGGAAAGAAAAGAAAGGCAGGCAACCAAGTGTGTCTGGTTTGGCCATGCCATCATGCCTTGCTGCCATAAAGCCATGGGCGAAAATGCAAGGAAAATAAAAAGCGGGAGGAAAAAAGGCTAAAACTTGTTATTTTTCAAGAAAAGTAATGAATAGCCCATCTTGTTCACAGAAGAAGAAAGCGAGTATGTATGAATATCATCATCATCGTTATTATCATCTCTATTTTGGAGAGAGTGAAGAAAGTTGTTTTTGTGTTTCTGGTTACATAGCTTAACTAACTGCTGCTGGTGGTAGTGGGCTGTTTGCTTGTTTTTCTCTTTGCTTTCTTTCACCAACTTGAAGGACGTGTCAGAAGCACACAGGAAGACAGGAGGAACATGTTCCAGCTACTTTCCCTGTGAAATGATGCTCCACCACCAATAACACAACTTTCTCTTTCACTCCCTATTTTACCATACATTTACAGAGCTTTCTTATACCGTATTTAGCATTTATATATTCATACAACGTGACGTGGGCTGTATGTTTATATGTGCTGGTGGTCACGGTGAAAGCATTTCCGTTCCGGCCGTTTCCTCACTTTATGAACAACAACAGCAGAGAAAAAAGTATATTATGATTATGATATACCTACACATTATATCATCTCTCTACCGCAAAAAGTTTTCTCTGGTTTCCGATAACTTTCTATGTTGAAAATTAAGTGGATTTAGCAGTATCGGATAAAGTTAGTGATAGGGAAACTTATCCGTGTACACATATTCTATCTAGTTCAGTAAAAATATCAATATACCAATAACTG
The DNA here is from genome assembly GCA_027743765.1 of Coecobrya sp. COE2. NCBI lineage: Eukaryota > Metazoa > Arthropoda > Collembola > Entomobryomorpha > Entomobryidae > Coecobrya > Coecobrya sp. COE2. The sequence goes on from JAHZMV010000456.1 coordinate 52,530, forward strand.
TATTGCCGATTTTTAAAAATAGAAACGGGCAGGTGAAGAACTTATTATTCACTTAAAAGGCGGATAAATTTATGGCTAATAAGGAGCATAATTGGTTGGTGGGATGACTATAACAAGTTTACCAGAAAAAGCCAGATAAAGTCAACATGGAGTTTGGAAATAGTAAACATTTACCTTCCAGACCGCACAGGAATACAAACAAACAAGTCATTAATAGGAAATAGCACAAGTTTTTACAGTCCTTATTGTTAGTTTTTGCACTCCGTCTCAATTTATTCCCTAGTGTTGCAGTGGACAGAGGCAACACAAACAGAACTAATGAAGAAAAGGATTGAGAAGGCAAAAGTCTAGCTACTCCTTCTGTGGAGTTCTGTTGATCTTCATTTTGTACACACATCGCTCACTAATTCTCTCAGGGTTAGATAAATAAAAAATGACGAATTCAATAAAAAATGGAATCCGGTCAACCTTTTTTGGGCGAGAATGAAAAGAACAATGTGACGTGTCATATATCCGTGGATGTACTGTTAGATTTTTTTACCTTTGGCACATCAGCAACCTCTCATTTATTTATTGTGTCACTTCACACAGGTGATATCTGATACTCCTTCAATTTCAACGACTTTCTTCTGTTGAATGCGAAGGGCTAGTAGAGTGTAGTACACTAGGTTAGCAGTTTACCTAGTGTATTGTGCGGTGGGTTTAGATAGCTCTCCTTCAACTTGTCAAACTGTCGGAAAAGTGGACTGGAATCTAAAGTGGAATGAGTTTTTAAATGTGTGTATGGTTTGGTAGAAGCGTATCTACTCCCACAGGGAAAGATGAAAGTGCGCAGTTTAGGTATCTGTGTTCTCTCTTTCTCTATTTATCCTTCATCATCATTATCAGCGCGAGTTTATCTCCAATGTAGGATTTCAAGCCTTTGGCAAAAAACGCCTTTGGCAGAAAAGTTTACTTTACTTTGCTCCCTCTCTTGGTTACCTATTTTTTGCCGGCTGCTCGTAAAAAAACACTGGACTTGAGTAGACAGTAGTTTTTGCCTCCAGTGGTATCAACCTGAATTAATCGATAGGCTATTGTGTCTGTCTGTACACGGTAATATCCGTAATCGTAAAAATATCGCAGAGAAAAGAGAGTACTTTCTTTTTTTAGTAAAGAACATTAAAAGAAAGATCAGTAGCAGCAGAAAAGGAGAGCGGAAAGGAGATGAGAATTACAGATAGACTGGAAACCGGTTCAAGGGAATCCATGTTTAGTTCTCTAATTTGCAACATACAGCGGGTGAAAGCAAACTAGAATATTCCCACTGAATCTTTATTTTTTCACTTCTTTTGATTCGAAAGAGTGAACACTTGAACACTCGATTATATAAGTTCGGGAAAAACTTGAAAGTATAAAAAATGAGCAAAAGCGGAAGAATAGCATGTTCTTTGTTTTTAAAGAGATTCTTCTGAATATACCTGCATATGCGTTAGATAATATATGCCCTTGGTATTTAAATGCATAGTTATCCCCCCTTCTATACGTATGTGCCAATTGCTTACTTAAACGTTCTCTTTGAAACGGCAAGTCTGAAATTTTGCGTGGGAGTGAGAGTGAAGTGTACTTGGGCATAAATTTGGGATACTTTAGAACGTACATGAAAGAATGGTCCATTTGTGCAAAAACTCAATTTGATTCCTTTTTGTGGTTGCAGTCGCCCACGATGGATTTGTTTTTGCATGTCAGTCTGCTCCATTTCTAGCATGCAGTTTACGATATTTTATCTGACAGTATGACATGCTATACTTTCATGTGCCAAATAGGCCTAAGTACATTACGTTATTACATTCCATAGTATGTACTCCTTCGTAAAATCATTGTCGCATTGCATGGACAATCCTTTCAGGGATTTTTACTTTGTTTTTACTCTTCGTGCTTGGTGCAAGTATCATGACTCGTTCTAGCCACATCCCACTCAACGTCAACTCGTACTTGTCATCGCCATCATTTTTTGTTCATTTCATAACTAATAATCAGTCTCCACTAATTAAAATAATTATTGTTGAGGTCTATATTTTTCTACTTACAGATTCTACACCCAAAACTCCGACCATGGACAGTCCACGGAAAAGTGTGTAATTGTCGGTGTGTGGTTGCTTCAGACAGACAACCGCCACACAACACAAAACGAACACGTTTTGCTCCAATTCTCGCCTTACCAAAAAGCGAACTCCATCACACAAAAAAACTTTAGTCAACAGCGATTTTGCAACCCCCTCTTGTCATCTACCATTTTACAATACAATTATATGTCCAACAACAAAAAGTAAACTTTTTTAAACTAGTAACTTTTGCAACTTTTATTCCGCAGGAAAAAGTAAAAAAAACATTGTAAAAGAAGTTTATAGGTTCGTGCATAATACAAGGTAACAAACTTACTTATTAGTGTACCTAGTCAACTTCTTTTTTTTCAAAAAAAATCTAAAAGTCTATCTATAACTCTGGATATACAGTGTAGTGATCACTATCATCAACATGGAGACGTTAAAATGGAAGAAAAAGGAAAATCTACGAGCAGCTCAGCATGACTTTACTCAACTTTCTAGCCGTAGCAGCATGATATCAGTGTGTAATCATATATCTCTAAATTGGCAATTTGAAACGACATGGTAAGTGAGTCAGCCAATGACTGACTGAATGAAACAAAAGCTTATACACTAATATACCTATAGTTGTGTGTGGATCTAATACGCACCATGTAAAAAAGTCCAGTTTTCTAACAGAAGATAAAAGCTTATTACTGTGCACGAACCAAACACCAGGAAAACTCATTTCCCATCTCCTTTTCTCTCAATGCCTATATGCCCGTCTAAGTGTGTATGTGCGCCGGTGAAAAAGTAAAAAATATATAAAAGTATCTACAGATTTCTCAAGGAAATTGGCATCCTTTCCTTCCCATCTACTTATTGACTATCCTCATCGTCTTCGTGTTTTCGTGCTCCTTTCCCAACAATCTAAATAGAACCAATAAAAAACTTGCAAAAAGAAAAGAAGAAGAGTTGTTTCAGTTTCAACTTACTCACTCACTTACTTTCACTCACTGAGTGGCTATTAGGCTCAAACAAGAAGAGCAGAGATATCGATAAATGCTACAAGTTGTAGTACAACCGCCAAGAGAAAAAACAATATATCCAATCTCAGCATCATCATCGTCGTCGTCATTCTTTTTTCAGGGGAAAGTAAGAAAATAAAAAGGAAATCTGTTTTCTCTTCTCCGTTGATTTGGACTACCTACATTTCAGCTCATCAGACATCTTTTATATATGGTTTTGCTATGGAATGATCGGGATCCTTGGAGCATGATGACTATGACCAGAAGCAAAAATAATCTTGCGTGTACTCCTTGTACTCGTCCTCTTTGTTCTAATACCCAGTTTATGGTAGTCACGTATAAGTAAGAGAGATACAAATCAGCAGTCGGGGAGTGGTGAGACGAAACAAAGTGAAAAGAAGAAACACAACTGAATTTTTCCTCACATATCGTTTTCTTGAGAGAAGCCGATTATTACAGATTTTTATCATCCGAATTGACAGAGAAAGAAAAAGTCCGATGTTGTTCTTCGTGATGGGATCATCCATGATCCTTCACTACTATTACATTATGTTTCTCCCAAACACAAACTACTACTTTGGTGGAGGTGGGGGTGGGCTGGGAGGAGGAGGTGGAATGAAAAAGAAGAATTCTAGTGTGATCACCGCCCTTGCCATCCTTCTCGCCCTTTTATTAACTTCACAATGCCAGGGTAAGTAAAGTTCATATTTTTTAGACTTTTATGATCGCTTTTACCGCCTGCTATGCTGGAAAAAAGCCTTTTCGTAATTTGCAATATCATTTTGGGTAGAAATGATCCTTCTTGATGTAGTTCTCCCTGCATTTCTTAATGGTATTGCTATACTGCATCCATCCATAGTCGTCGTCATCATATCATGAGCAACACATTACGTACTTATAATTTAATGATCATCTTCCTTTTCGCAAAAAGCATAACTGCAAACAAGCTAGCGAGAAAACGGCATCGTTATCTTTCTCGTTATAAGCATTCTCATCACCATCATCAAAACAGCAGTATGCTTTCGCAGAAATAGTAATGTTCTGTGCTACCCAAAAAAAATATCCACCTCTTTTCAAGTTTTCCTTTTTTGCACACAGCTCTAGACTTCTACTACTACTTCTACTGCTTTGAGAGACCGGCTCACTTTTACTTTTACACTTTTATGCTGCTCCTTCTTAAGCACTTTTTTCTGTTTGATCACTGTGATCATCATCACGGTCGACCTCCTTCTTCTGCTCATTTTCAAGAACAAACATGAAAACAGGAAAAGGGAGCAAGAAAAATTGGAAAGTATGGATGGAGAGAGGTTTGCTTAACATGTTCTCGTTTTTTTCTTTCTTTTTTGCATAAAAATAGACTTGCATGTTGGATTTGCATGCATGCTTTTGTTGCTGATGATGGAACAAATAAGATAAGGGAGACTGGCACTCTCATTTTCTTGAAGGTTGAGCTACTCACAGAACGCTATTAACACAAAAATGGGCACATACAAGATAGAAAAGAATGATCTGTGCATATGAAAACTAAGAAGAAAAAGCGGTTACATGATTATATGTACAGTTACAGATTAGTGGTTGTATAACCCAAACAATCGGAATTTAGAAATGTAGCGAATGTCGACCAGATTAATGCAACGGAAATAGTTTTAACTAGAAACATCAGATAGCAGTATTCATTGGCTTTAAAAGGGATCAGTATGTATGACAATGGAAACCTTGAATTGTTTTTTTTTGCCGAAGAAGTACAAATTGGCATAAGTTACTTAAAGCTAAACTAGACCCTTGAGGGTGCGTTTGGGCTAAAATAGCTATCGAGTTGATCTGAATTATTTAGGGCAGATATATAAATTGTCTGCCGGCTGACAGTGAAGACAAAATTCAAAGCGGGTTTGAGATTATTTTCCAGATAGACAAACAGACAATTGTGTAAAGTAGCTTTCGCTACATAATAATAATAATAAACCAGAGTTTCAAACATGTACGTTTTCAGGCGTAAAAAGTCTTTTCTTTTTCTTCATTCTCGTTTAAACACTTGCAGTTTGTAGACAAGGAAAACCGGAGAAAAAAAACACAAGCTCACGATCCAGTGAACTAAAAAGAGACTGAATTGAGGGTACGTAAGTAGTTTTAAGAACCAGACAAAAATCTTGTATAAAGACACCATCCTACATCCTATTTTTATTATTATAAAAACATGTTTTCTGGTAGCATTATCATGATGATATCGATAATATGACAATGGTGATGATATCGTTTCTCTTCGCATTCGTCTAAATGATCATCGTGCTGGTGTATAATAAGGAGAGTATGATCGAAAAAAATGTTGGAGTAGTAGGATGAGAGCAAATGAGGTAAAAACCAAGAAACCGATTCCAGGAAAAGGGAAAAGCATCTGCTATTCATACGATGATGAGTTTGGTATTGGCGGCATCTCATGAAAATGATCTTCACGATGATGATAATTGTGGCTCCGTCTTGTGAAGCAGGTACCTACCTGCCGTTTCTGCCTTTAGCTTAAACTTGAGCAATTTTGAATAGCTTGTAAATGTAAAACAGACATCCAGAAATGTAACCGAGCTCGGTTAGAAGCCGCCACAGTACGACAGTAGTGCTGCAAAAACAGTGCTGGTACTACGATAATGATGATAATAGTAATGAACGTGAAAATGCTTGGTAATGATAGCAGTAGTTGCAGTCGGGTAGTATATAAGTAGATACTTGTAAAGGTTGATAAGAATGTACTTTCTCAACATAACCATCATCGTCATTATTCTTATATCAGTGCGAAGTCTCATCATTCTATTCCACAACATTTACTAGGATTACACTTTACACTTTGATGCTCTTCCTCCCTGTCCCTCAGAAGGAAAAAGTGGTAGAGAGAAGACGAGGAAAACTAAAGAGAAAAAATACATTAGGATGACGATATGATATGGTTGCCTTGGTCGTCGTGACCTAACACAGTATGAAATGGTGTAGCAGTGCACCTCTACCATGCGTCGCTTCATATGTTCATCCGGTGAAAATGATAGGAATACTAATAATAATTGTAATCATCTTGGATGAAACACACAAGTCTATGATATCGTCAAGTCTAAGCATATTGAGGGAGAGAAAGCAAGCGAGAGAAAGTGAAAGAAGAGCATACTGGCAAGGAAAACGATGCTAATTCCAGTAATAATAATGGGCAAGAAAATGTGAGTAAAGTGTAGAAAGGTGGTAAAACGGGTACCGTGTTGTTGCCGAGATAGCGTTTTATGTGCATTATAGATAGCGGTAAAGTGTACATTTGTTACTATTATCATTACTATTATTATTTTACGGCCCTTTTCCTAGCTGCTACCTGATTTATCTCGGGAGAGACAGAGAATTTTCTACAGAAAAATAAATAATGCTTGTTTTGCTGTCCAATGGCGCTGTTATATGTAGTATGTACGCACGGGTGAATGTGCTTGTCTTTTCCACTGAAAATTTTAAATGGCGATGGGAATTGAGTGTGGCACACAGGCAATAAACTTGATTTGAATGATGTGTTCGTCATGTTCATGCCTTTGCTTGTTCAGCGCTTCATCCACTTTGACCATGAATAACGACAACGTGATATACAGTGGTACACAGAATATATCCATCCATCCGTCACCCGTCTACCAATGCAACCATATGGAAATGGGTATCATGGGTAAATGTGGTGGTCGAAAGCAATTAATAAAACTTTTATTGTCTTTTGTGTGTATGTCGCGTGAGTGGGTATAATATGTAGCTTAATTTTAATAGTGGTTCGCAGTATACTGCTTACCAGTAAAATGATTTGTGAAGACAGCAAGCAATTTATTTAGGAGAATGATAAATAGTGCGAGAGAAAGACCTTCAAATTTCTCGTCATCATGACCATCATCCGTATGGAACTGTTTACAAGCATTGGGAAAAGCGCATGGTAATCAGTCATAAAGGAAAGCGCGTGCCTATTTTCTTCCTGAGTAAGTGGTGTAAGGCGAAAATTACTGTATGGAAATGCTCACGGTGGTTTTGGTTAGAAACAACATACGACATTTTGAAGTAAGTATGCAATACTGTGTGGGAGATAGGGGAATAGTCAAAAGAGGTCCCAAAGTAACTTCAGTTTAAATGGAAAGCACTGTCAATATTTATCGTCAGGTTTGGTGGAAAAGTACGAATCACTACTACAGATAGATATAATAGATGGCTTTATTTTATTTTATTACCTGGTATCATGTCATGTATGTATTATGCAAGTTTCGCTTCAAAGCTACAAAATAATATTATATGAGTGATAGTCTATTTTTTAGAGGCCACTTGGGAAAAACGGGAAATGGGAAAAGTAAAAATTGTTCCATTTTCAGACATTGACAGCTTGATTAAAATTAAAAGAAAAGTAGGAGGTTTGACTAAATTTAATGAGGAAAAATATAGGTAGTGTTCATTATCTACTTTATTAACTTTCCTGAATCTTTTCTGAAATCTAATAATATTGGTTTAGCGGCTTATATGCAACTTTGTGATTGAATTTATATTATTAAAATGTATTACCGAATGCCAGCACACTTGCACCGTGCCGTGCAGTACTACCTATGAGGTAATTTATTACAAAGGGGGATGTGATGAAATCGGAGCAACATTAAAGAACCACAAGTTTTATGTATAAATGAATTATTATCATTCCTTGGCAGGCGAGATGAAAGACACGACGGCTTTTAATTTTTAAATTAAATTCGTAGAAACTCTTGACGCCCTGCCGAAGCAACGTTCGTTTCTAGAGCTAAACGCAACTCCGGTTTTACCAGATTGTTGTGTAGTGTAATTTTGTAACAGTTTAATTTTGCTTGCAATGCTATTAATTGTCATTGTCAAAATTACCATGACAATAGTACACATATTTATTACAATTATTGTACTCGCTTCCGCAATTCTAACAACCCGCATTTTATAAAACGTTCAAACTCTTAAATCGTTAATTTGTGGAAATTACAATGATGACACTGATTTTGTGCCCGGCTCATGTGGGTGCGTAAAACTTGCGTTTAACAATGCTTAAATACTTAATGCGAAATCGAGTTCCTGTTATTATTTTATGAGTTATGCATGAGAATATGCTTTTTATGAACGTGCTCATGATATACCCTGTGGGTTCTATATTGTAGTTACATAGACTTTACAGGTCACGAGTTGTGTTTGGGTATTTCTCTTTACAAAACAGTTTTAGCAAACAAGATAGTTTTAATATCCTGATAGAAGCACACGTGTTCCGAACAAAACGAACATTTTCTCGGTTTTCTTTTGCAGTGAGCGAAGGATGATGATGATATCGCTAAGCTCAGTGGTCACGAACAATGAAATATTCAATGAGATGCACCATGCATTATTAGACTCTGAGTCTATCTACATACATATACTACACAGAGACCGGTACCACTTTCGATGTCGGGCTATTGAGGTTGTGACAAAGTAATGAGAAATATAATTTATTGTTTGTCAGAAAATGAAATGGTCAACACACCACATAAAATATTATACAAAATCATGACATGGCCATCTATCTCTCCAAATGGGAATATTACGCTTTATATTTAGCAGTCCAAAAATTAATAATAGGCAACAATAAACATATCTCAGATTTATATTATAATATATTATTCTACTCAATGAATATTGTGACATTGTCCTATAACCCGAGTGTACTCTTTCCCTTTCATTATATGCCCATTTACGAAAGTCAACAAAATCCCAGTCTAGACATACTATGTATTTCCAATGTCCGTTATCATTATTAAAATGCAAAAGAGAGAAACCATTTTTTATTATGAAAATCCTTCATTATTAAAATCTGTTGCCATTTTAATGGAGGTCCTCTCGTGTTCTTTTCAATTGAATCGAAGCCACCGGATTGCAACCCAAATTTTTCATGGTCAAATGTGCGCTGGATGGTGGTAACGTTATCAGTTATCATCATTCATAATAATATCACATGGCAGGTGGTGTCATCTCTTTCCACTGTACTACCAATGCCAGATAATATGAGGATTGCTATACTACTCCACTCCGTGACAGAAAGGTCGGGCAAGCGTATTTTTAAATCTCGAAAAAAACTATAAAAACAATATTTTCGGGTCTCCGGTCGCCTCCCAACGGGATCCTCTTGTTGTACGCTGTACGCAAATTGTATACGCCATGTGAAGGCATACATATACAATAACAACGCAACGTGGTCCCCTCTGCGGATTTGCTTTCCATAATATATTTTTCGTTTGTTGTTGTGAATATTGAATGAAAATGTTATCGCGTTTTCGCGCAGCATGTATTATCGTCACCATCATCATTATCGTCGCTACATGAATGGAATAAAAAAATTCTGTACGGTTCCAGTTTTTTTTGCGAAAAGGGACATTTCGCAGCTGCTGCTCAACCACGGTTTGTAGTTTCGCAAAATGTGTTTTTCTTGTGAAAGAAAAATCTTGAATAAAATCTATACATATACCCACGAGTTTAAATGGTCCTTTTTATAGAGCTAAACTCCCGGAGGCACAAAGCACACAGAAACATTACATTATTATCTCTTTT
>JAHZMV010000457.1:0-11283 GCA_027743765.1 Coecobrya sp. COE2
ATGAAAAAGTCTGATTTTAACTTTTACTACTTGGATTAGAGTCGGAGTCGTCGCTGTCAAGTTGTCCAGTCACAGATATCCTGTAAAAGATCCTTGAACCGAGTATTTTTCTCTTTCATTTCTGTTTATTTTTATTTTGCCAAAAAAATATTTATTGGTAAAGACAGCTCATTAGCTCATATTTAACAAGAAAAAATATTTTTCCCAGTAGAAACTCAAAGGTTTCAATAATTTAAATGATTAATGGGGGCTAGGTATCATAAAGTACACATTTACACTTTAATTATAAATGTTCCACGGAGCCATCTTTCATTAATTTCAAATTTTAGTAAGCTTCCTTAATAAAAATTAGCCATTACTCAAGCCTAATTACATTCGTTTTATCAACGGTCCAATAAAGTATATACCTTACGATATGCAACAGAATATGCTCAGTGCAGCGGAAAGACAAAAAAGCATCTTCAATTACTCATTCCTATTGCATCTACTATATACTGGACTTATTTATCCAAATAAAACGTTGATCTGAATCTGAAAACGTGTTGACATTTTTATGGTTGAGTTGAAGTTGATACGTAAGTAAAAAACCACAGGGAGATGAATGAAGTAACACTCTAATATCAGATTTTGGATCCAGACGACCAGCCAAGAACATAAAAACTGCAATGTACATTTATATGACTGTGTGTCTGCATCTGGTGTTTTGCTCATTGAATGCAATTGGATTATGCATAAAAGTCAGATAAATGGGTACAACCATTATATATTTTGGCAAAAACACGAAAGACCATTACGAGAGGCCGATTATGGTAGTAATGATGATTACCCTTTCAGTAAAAAAGATAGTAATTTGCATTTCTCTGTTCCTGACGGATGGCAAAATATTTTATCGCAAAAACGTTGTGGATGCCAAAGTTGCAAGAAGCTCTATTCTATGTAATTTAAGTTTAAAAGAAAAGTGTCAGAATTTCTGTTTGCCTTGATTTGGTCTGTCATTCATTTTTTTATCAGCTCAGGTCAGTGGTTTGTGAACTTATTTGCTTTAGAATTGATAACATATATGTATCTACTGTTTTAAAGATGACTTCATAAAGAATACTTGGAAAAATGAAAATGTGAATGAATTACCGAGTAAGTATAATAACACCACTTAGATTGCGTGCTGGGTTGAAGTCAAGTAGTTTGATTTTTTTTTCTTATCTGGTTTATTTTTAAATTATGCATTAATGTTTTTACATGGTCATTAATCATCAATCCTTCATATGTAGCTAGTTTGCATTTGTGCATATTATGGATCACAACGAACACTTTTATCAGTGTAATGCAATGACTTTCCTTTGTAGATATCTGCCTGGACACCTATTGTCGTGTTATGTTTGCTTCATCTTCAATGCTTTATATAAACTTGGTAAAACGTTTTCATATCTGGTGATAATTTCGCAAGCATGTTAATGGGGATACTCAGGCCGTCTGACAAGTCTAGAGCTGTTACCACATTTTTTTTCGAAGAGGCTGCTGAACAGATTTTCTTCCAAGAATTGAAGCTATTTGAATACTTTAGAAAAAAAATCCTTGCTTTTTTAGCAAAATCATGCCAATGAGGAAACGACTATAAGGTGAAATAAATTTCCTTCCTAATTGCAGCATCAACAATAATTGATAAAGCTTTGATATGCAGCTCCTATTCTTCATGGTCCCGCAGTGAGATTTTCCAAGTTCGATCCTATTTACATTTAATTACTATGCTTGCTTTAAGTTTATTAATTTTTTGAGCAATATAAAAAGCTATTATGTCATCACTATTATGAAAAATGATTTGGTATTGATACATAATAACTATTTCGCAAAATTCCTGATATAATTCCTCAAACCAGGTATTCTTTTCTCCACCGCCACGGGCCATTTATGAATTCATTCTGAATAATTCAATTCAAGTTTTCTGTAGACCTGATACACAATCTGGTTTTTTAAATTGAAGTCAAGTGTCTGTGCCTACGAAATGGACAACTCTTTTTATAACTAAAATTACCACTTGCACTGCACATTGAATTCCATTCCTATCCCAAAATGGGATGTGTTCCCTAAAGAACTTTAATTATTTATTCAAGCAAATCAAAGATTGATTCCTTTTTACTCGGAAAGTGAACGTCCCAGTTAGTTAAGATGGAAGTTAAAATATTAAAATGTGCATAACTTATCTTTTATAGAGTTTCCCGTACAAATTCATGGATGAATCATCTCAAATTTCAAATAGATAATAGACCAACATTAGTCTGCTGCTTGATTCGTATAATCGGTACACATAGTTGGATTAAGATAATAAATAATCAAGCCTCTATTGCAATCAGTGTACAGTGAAGAGTAGGGCAGCAGCAGAGCGTTTCCCGAGAAGCGTCAATATATCCATCTTGGATGGTCGTCTTGATTAAATAATGACTCATGATGCAAATGTAAGTATTTGTGTATTTAAACGCGTAAACAAAATAAAATCATTGGTCAGTCTTATTATGACAGTTTAGCCGGTTAAACGTATCTACTTCAGAGGTCTGAAGTCGTGCTCTCGCATGGCATAGTATTTAATGCATACAATTTCTCTTTCGCTGCTGTTTTAACTCGTTTCCGTTGAAAAATCGGTTTATACTATACGGAAAGAAAACTAGTTTCGTGCGCGTACAAAAATTAGAGTGATAAAAGGAACATTCATTGTCAGTATTATAGTTTGACTTTTGTGCTGGCACCACTACGGAGCGTCCTATCATCAAGTGCATCAGCGGTTATTCAAAGGTTAAAGAAATGATCGCCTTTTTGTTCTTTGCAAATTGCACTTTTACGTTTTTGGCATAAATCCTTTCTTCTGTCAACCAATCTCTCGTGATTTCCTGAGGTATGTTAAAAGTTTTTTTTTCTTTGTATGACTTACATACATACATACATACCCATAATAATAGCTATGTTAAGAAATACACAATACACAATGGAGAATTTAATTCTCTAAATATAATGCTTTAAACGTGATTGTGACAAGGTAAAATTGAATTAATAATAAATAGCATTTACAGGATGTCTACCTTAACCCAATCAATTTTTCATTTCTCTCTGCACATTGCTCTTTTTTCTGTTGGCCATAAACCTATTTTTTTGCAGCATGAATTGGAATCGAAAGTTCATGTCACTTTTTTTTATCGGGTGCAAACCTCTCTTCCACACCAACAACAAAACAACAGCTCTATATATACAACATTTTCTACATAAGAGCCAAAATTTATCTTTTACAAGGTTCTTGAAAAAGTTATATTAATGCCACATGACATGCACGAAAATGTATTTATATTTGCAAAAAGCAAGCCAATATGTTTACAGATAAAATTGCTCAATGTGCTTATACGAGCTAAAAGGAATACATGCACAATAAGTTTTTTTCTGTAGGGGAATCTTTCTCGTAAATTCATGCCATCATATTATCATAGCAAGAGAGCCATGCATTTTTGTATTGCAACCTATATCGAACTTCATCGAACTAAGAATAAAATAGAAAATCGGAACGAAGCCAAGAAAGCTGTGATGATGGTTGCCTTGTGTTCTTGGTACGAGCTTGAGATTAGTACAAAATATTGAACGGATTTTTAAAAAAATGTTTTTGATATCATTTTGGCTGACAGTATAGGACATTCTTGGACACTGACATTAACAAATTACAAGCATGCGTAATCACAACCATTCACCGCACAACTAATAACCTAACCACATGCTTTATACGTGCCAGCCACAATGCCACAAACTCTATATAATGACCAGTGCATAAAGCCGTTATTGAATGCATATTTATTGCTTTATACGGACATGCATGTCGTAGTATTTTGTAAAGATTTTCACACTCAATCCAGTTAACTCTTGTCAGTCAATCATAGGGAAACCAAAACGATGTCCACTGTGCGTACATTGCATTTTCCGTCATTATTGATATAACTGTAAAATATCGTTATCACTTACCGCCACCCCGATTTGGCATGAGCTACGCATCCAATAACTAATCTCAAAACAAATAAACAAAATGGACAAATAAATGCTTCTGTATTTTTTATGCAATCTCCGTCAACATATAATCCTTCCCGTGTCCCGTTCAGTTGTCACATGTAAAATAGGTACATAATGTTTGCATAAAAGCAAACAAAAAACGATCTACATGCATTACATACATAATATTATTACCTATACATTTATATAAAACTTTTATATTCCTAAAACTAACAGGCTTTCATGCAGAAAAATATATTTTTTTGCAGATCGGAAAAAAGTGACAAACAAAAACACTACAAAAATAGACGAATCAGCCGACAACCATTTTTATTCACCGTTGATGACTAATTGCGAAACTCTTCTTTTCGCACACATTTCACATTCAAAGCACACAAAAATTATCAGCAGTGCACTAAAACACGGAACAGTAGGCAAATAGGTATGTGATATCGCATGCACACATGATCAGTTGATTTACTAGTTAGTAGTACTCATTTTTTTACCGTTGGAAAAGGAACAGATTTTTTCTTTGCGAAAAAAAGGAAAAAAATCATACTTTTTACTTGGCTCGTGTCATAGTCATACTCTTCAACTTCCTTTCCTCAAGCAAGACTTTTCTTTATTCGCTTTTGTGCACCATTTTAGTGTACTATTGTACATACTATAAATAAATATGCTCACTCTCTCTAGAGTCAATTCATTCATGTCTCTTAAATTTAAAGGCATAAAAAAGTGGGATGTAACAAGAAATAAATGAATACGACAGAGCAGAAATGCTCACTAGAATTTAAATGGTGTGTGAGCCAGAGCACAAAGCACAATAGATTGCTTCTTTCTTTGTAGTAGGACGATCATGATAAAAACCTACATATAATTTCATTTTATAGCACTTGGTTGCAGGCATGCAACTCTTTTTTTCCCTTTTCCCAAAATCCCGTATCTACTAAAACGGTAGCCATATATTTTCTCCTGTAAAGATTCCACTTCCTCTCTCTCTCTACTGCCGTGTATGCAGAGAAGTAGCCAAAAAGCCCCTGCATGCACAATATGTACTTTGTACAGCAGTAGCGAAAAAAACTGGCTTCGTTACAACTGCATTTTTTGCAACATATATACAGCATACGATTTTGCGATGACAAACAGTGGAAAAGAAGGAGAAAAGCGTTGTAACAGTTCTTTTCTTTGCTCATTTGTAGATCTCAAGTGAGAGGTGCTGGTTGTTTTTTTTTGCTGGGGGAGCTCGACGTGGAGCTCTACTTCAGCTTTTTTCTCTGTGTATGTTTTTGCGGTGTCACCTCGTATCGTCACGATAATCATCATCATCATATCTACTTCCACTCAGCTGCGTTTCCAAGCAGTGGAACACTTATCAAAAAGGCGGAAAAGGGAGAGAGAAAATAAAAATGATATCATAAAAACTATATGTGCTATTTGACTATATATGAAAAATTTTGCAAGTGTAGTTTCTTATTGGCAAATTTGCAATAGTCTTTTTAACTGCTTTGTTTTTTTCGGGAAAAATGAAATCATGTAAAAGAGTGCGAAATAAGTGAAGTGATTGTGGCTATGTTGCACTCATTGTTTTAATGCAAGCAGAAGCAGAGAACTGATTTTAATGAATGTAAAATAAAATAATGGATTTTCGGGGAAAGCAAGATGTGCCTAATCCAAGGGAAAAGGCAAACCCAATCTCCAAGTTATTTTTCTTCTGGATCCTCCCGTTATTCTGTAAAGGGGCCAAGAAGGACTTGGGCATTGATGATATGTACAATGCTCCCAGAGAGGATAGCGCATCACAACTCGGGAAAAGACTGGGAAAGTAAGTAAAAAAAAGTTCCATCATTTTTTTATCAATAACACTCCATGATGCCATAATCTTTTAGACAATATGTTGTAGTAG
The DNA here is from genome assembly GCA_027743765.1 of Coecobrya sp. COE2. Taxonomy (NCBI): domain Eukaryota; kingdom Metazoa; phylum Arthropoda; class Collembola; order Entomobryomorpha; family Entomobryidae; genus Coecobrya; species Coecobrya sp. COE2. The sequence continues at coordinate 5,918 of JAHZMV010000457.1, forward strand.
TAGAATCTCTGTGTTAACAAAGAAAAAGCTCCATATGAATGGCAGGTGCACGAAAAAAATGGTAAACAACAACAAAACGAACAGACCTGTGTATATTATGACCATAATGATATTTTTATCGTTTCCAATGGAAGAACACAAAAACGCAATATGACGAAACATTTTTTATGCACACACGCGTGTCTCTGCGTATATAAACACATAAAAAATATCTAAATCAATATTAAGATTATTCCATGATATTTTTGCGTTTATATAGTCTGCTTATTTATATGGAATCAGTCTATCACACAAATAAACTGGTTTTTTGCATGGTATGCAAGAAAGAATAGTTTTATCTTTATTTTTACTACGATGACATTTTCAATGTTTACTCTTGCTATATGAAATGTGCATATTTTTTATATTATTATTACCATCAAAAATTCGTCATACTTTGCAATATCGTCATCTAATGATCTTTTCATTAAATATTGTATATATTTATATTACACGTGATAGTTTCCAATCCCATATTATGCATGCTCAACCTACGCATTCTAAAGGCTTTTATTCGTGACGATCTGAAAGAAAGTTTGTCTATTTTGCATGGTTGGATGTGACAAGGAAGTTTTTTTTACTTTGATGTCTTATTCAGTGAGCGGTGCCTGGCACACGTTAATAATAATTTATTCATGCTTTGGAGATATATTTTCACCTGCTCCAATCGTCTTTCTTATTGCTTTTATATTCTGTGACCTTTTCGGAAGATGTGTGGATAAAGAAAGTCCTTCATGAAAAAATAACAGCTAGTTATTTCTTTCTACTCATTTTAATGGGACGAAGAATTTTTATTTCCAAACAGTTTCGTAAAATTTGGCAATTTAAACATTTTGGGGCTGGCTTTGTTCACTTTAATAAATGTTGTGTTTGCGTCGGTGATAATGTCATCATCAATTGCTGTTCTTGAAGACTTGCCACGGTGCAATCTATCAGAAATCCATTTCATCTGGTTTGGAAGTACTCCTTTCCTTTTGATCTTCTTCTTTTTTTCACCTCGATTCCTTGAAAAAGTATACTTGTTCCATAAATCCTTTCTCTGATGTAAGTTTGCTAGCAAACTTTTGGAAGGTGTGGATTTGGGTCTGTGAAACATTTCTTCGAAATTCTTGAACTTGACATTTCGTTGAAATAAAGTCTGGCTTCTGGACCTCTGAAATGATCTGTATGAGAGAAAGTATTTTGCGCTGTCATTCATAGCCCGTGGCAATGACCGTGACGATCGTAGCGGTGGTGGTTGAACATAATGAAATCTTTTGATTGGGTTTGCGAAAGTAACTGATTTGCTTGGCTTAGAGCGTAAACTCTGTGGTGGAGAAAATAACGTATTTGTTTGCTCATCGGATAAAGAAAGCTCCAATAGCTCCAGTGACTGGTCTGATTTCAAGTTTGGCAAATTGTGCAGGCAAACTGTTGAATGTAGTCTGACACAAGTTTTGGAAAATTGCATAAGCTCCTTTGGACACTCCAGTGGCAAAGTATTTGGAATGCTTTCAATTTCCCAGACGTTAACATCTTCCTGATCACTGTCGACTTGTATTTGTTCTCGAGACTCGTTAGTATTCTTGACGGTGCTTTCCACCTCCTCATTTTCATCAATAATTGTAAAACAAGTGGAGGATAAGGATGATGACTCTTTCACAGGGACCAGCAGCTCGTCCTTGATCTCAATGTCATAAAAGAAGGTTGGAGGGGTTAGCGGGTGTAATTTAGCGTAATTCATAAAACTGCCAACGAAACTCGTACTCTTCATCCGTTTCATCAGGATGTCGGGATGGATGTGCCCGTTTGAAAACACGGACGTGAGGAGGAACTACACTCTGGTAAAATTTCAAAAGGGTATCCTCCTCATTACCAACATCTGGCACGTTATCATCAGTATTAATGACTGTAGTAACCGAGGATGATGCATTAGTAATGTTACTGCTGCTGATGGTATTCAGCTTTGGAGGTCGCTCTGCTAGCGATGATAACGATGATGCTGGTGTGGATCCAGGGCTACTTTCGTTCATATTTGTGGAAACAAAAGATTTACTGCTTTAAGAGCTACCTACATGTTCATTAAAAGTTTTGTAATGATTTTATGGTTCAATTATTATAAATGCAGATTTGTGCTTTAAAAGTAGGCATTATGGGGTTGTATGTCCATTCTCTGCACAGCAAGTCGTAGACTTATTGTATTTTACGATGGTCNCGATGATGCTGGTGTGGATCCAGGGCTACTTTCGTTCATATTTGTGGAAACAAAAGATTTACTGCTTTAAGAGCTACCTACATGTTCATTAAAAGTTTTGTAATGATTTTATGGTTCAATTATTATAAATGCAGATTTGTGCTTTAAAAGTAGGCATTATGGGGTTGTATGTCCATTCTCTGCACAGCAAGTCGTAGACTTATTGTATTTTACGATGGTCATTACCATAAACCCTTTTGTCTACACGTTCGTTCCTTGTTCTATGACTACGATTTCAACAGAATGGAGCTGCAGAATGAAAAACAAATCCCAGGGGATCATAGACCATTCATGTCATTAGTCATATTCCTCGTTGTTTCATTAAAAGTATATGCATATGTGAAAATGTGATAAGTAATATTTATAACGAGCTGAAAGACAATTTGCACAGTTTGCCACCTTGCATAATGCTTAGCCAAACGACATGTGAAATGTGAAGAAAGCCCAGTAAATTTTTTTGTCCTTTGTTCCCAATTGCCAATAACGCGTCATGCAGCTGTCATGCCAGGAAAATCTTTTAGCACAATAAAAGCATACTGTGTTAAATCAATATTCTTCATAATTCTTCATTCTATTGACTGTCTGTATTTGTACTCTGTGAACCAGGGACAATCGTCATAACTTTTGGCTACATCCTTTAATATTTTACATTTGTGACATTTCATGTCAATGCTATAGATATGATCCTCTGAATTGAAAGTCATCTTTTACCTAGTCAAAGTCAACCACACAGCATGCTATTTAACAAAGTGCAAAATACAATAACGAAAGCATCATTTTTGCTGAGAAAAAGACTACTGCGTTGACTTGGCATGTGAAAAGTTGGAACGGAACAGTGTGCAAATTAAGGTCTTTGTTCAAGTTCACCTTTCATTAGCCAGTCAGGCGCTACGAAAATCGAGAAGGTTTTGTTCACTAAATAACATAAGTAATGTAAAACACATGTTATATAGTTAAGTTTATGACTATAATCATAAAATAGCAAATTTGCTAAATTGACAGACAAGGAAGGAAGTCTGAACTGCATACATCCTATTTACATTTTTACCATTCATTGGTTATATTTTTCTACTGCAGTGACACTATAATCATAGAATAGCAAATTTGCTAAATTGACAGACAAGGAAGGAAGTCTGAACTGCATACATCCTATTTACATTTTTACCATTCATTGGTTATATTTTTCTACTGCAGAGACAATAAAATGTAATAATAATATGGAGCATGTCTTTGGGCACGAGACACGAGATAATAATATAGTAAATGCAGGCACATCTTCCTACTTTTTTTGTCCTATTGTCTTTCATAAGATTTATGTGAAAGTGCCACACATGTATGTAGTACGTACACAGACAATCTGCTTTATATACGCTTTATATTATGGATTTTACTGGGATAGAAAGCTAAATTACATCTGTGTCATGTGTTGTTAAAGTACAAATTGCCATAATAAGGTTTGTTCCTTTTTTATGGATTTTGCTGACACTCTAAAAACAAGAAAATGGAAGCTGTCTAAATGAATGACTGCCAATGACAGCATAATGATCTCTGTGTGTTTATAAATACCTAAAAGTACATTGCACATCCCACTACACATACATAAAAGTTTACATATTTTCATAATTGCATACCTACGTACGTCATTGAATTTTTATAATGAGTACAAATGTATATATCAATATATAAAATGGGAGCAACAAAGCAGCAAAAAAATGTCCATGAAAAGGCAATTACTAAATTATACAACAAAAATATGCCAAATAAAACGTACGATAAAAATATGTACTGATGTAGAAAACTGATACTCAAGTAAAAGCACTAGTATTAAAAAGTTGCTTGTTAAAATTTAATACCGAATATAGAGAGCATTTTAGTAATAAAACTGGCATTTAATATTTCCAGTAAGTCGTTACTTGTGAAAACGACTTTTAAGAGGTATGAACTAGTTTACTTTGGAGGTAATCTATAAATGAATTGTTTATTTAGGTGAACAGTACAGAAAATTTCGCAATATTAGCTTCATCGTCCAACGCATATAGCTATTTAAGTGACTACCTATGTATGTAGTAGTAATTACTTTCTCAATTTTAGTGCTTGGGATGGCCATCTATACTCGGCGAAGAAGAAAGCGAGGAAGCCGAAATTTTACAAAGCTCTTTGGGAAGTTTTTGGTGGAAGCTATAGTACTCTACGGATTGGGAACACTCTTTGACGAGTGTATTATCAGGTACATAATTTATTACCACTCTCGCAAGCTTTCACTCTCCAGGATCAAATCTCACTTGACCCCAGACGGATGAATCATGGATGGAGTGCTTCATACTTCAATACGTACCTAACTTTTACTTACATTTTTTCAGAGTTGCCCAACCAATATTTCTACGTTTTCTCATCGGATCATTTAGTGATCACAGCGTTTCCAGGACTGAACAGCTAATCTACGCTGCAGTTGTGTGCCTTACGTCTTTGGTTCATGCCTTACTCATGCATCCCATCTCGTTTGGGATTTTACACTTGGGAATGAAGTGTCGAATCTCTACTTCCTCTCTAATCTATAGAAAGGTAAAACAATACAATATTTAGATGACCTTTCACTTTGCAAATGTTCATATTTAAGGGACAAATCAAAACACAATGTATTTTAATTTTAAAGACACTTCGACTCAGCAAAGCTGCTCAGGAGCAAACAGCAATCGGCCAGTTAATTAATTTACTCTCTAACGACGTTGCCCGATTTGACTTTAACGTGCTCTTCCTTCCATATCTGTTCATTGGGCCACTACAAACTGTGATTTTCACTTATTTTCTTTGGGAAGAGTTAGGAATCTCTTGCTTGGCTGGAACTGGCTTTGTTATGATTTTGATGCCAATGCAATGTAAGTGCATTTTTATTCTCATTGTCTGCATACAAAGCTTCAAGTGATAAAAACATGAACGCAAACTACAAATACCATTAACCCACTGATATATTCATAATTTATTTCAGATTACATAGGAAAATTGTCTCGACTTTTTCGATTTAGATTAGCATCAAAAGCAGACGGTAAATTTTAAAGAAATGTCACTAAACGTGTAATATAAATGCATAAAATTA